>CABHPQ010151334.1:2098-49785 GCA_902168405.1 Peromyscus aztecus
TCTCTCTCTCTCTCTCTCTCTCTCTCTCTCTCTCTCTCTCTCTCTCTGTATGAAGCCAGTTAAATCCTGATGCCAAAACTAAGTAAATGCATATACATACAAAATTACAGAGTGGTCTCCCTGATGAACATCCCAATTAGAAAGATGAATTCAAGATGCTATCAGTCATCTGATTAAATTAGTTTCAAATTAGAAATGCAAGGATAGTTTACCACTTATAAATTAATAAAAGCAATGCATCATATAAATAGACATAAAGACAGACTTCACATTGTTATCTCAATAAATATAGAAAAGGCCTTTAATAGAGTCTAATATCACTTCATGATCAAAATCCAGAAGAGACTAGAGATAGAGGGAGCATATCTCAATATAATAAAGGGTATGAATGACCAATATTATGCTAAATAGGGAAACATTCAAAGTATGCCAACTAAAATTAGGTATAAAGCAAGGATGTCTACTCTCTTTACTCATGTTCAATTTAAAGCTTGAAATCTTAACTAGAGTAATTAAAAAAAGATAAGTCAATAAATTGGAAACAAATAGGAAAAAAGTCAAAGTACCCCTATTTGAAGATAATATGATTCTATATATAACATATCCTAAAAAATATGCCAGAAAAGCACTCTTAGAGGTAATAAATACTTTAAGTAATGTTGATGTGATACAAAATTAACTCACAAAAATTAGTTGTCTTTGTATATAACAATGATAAATATATGGAGAAAAGTTATGGAAAAAAATCCATTCAGTGTAGCCACTAAAAGAAAAGTAACATGTATTGCCTAGGAATGACCAAGAAAATAAAAGACTTCTGCAATGGAGTCTTTGAAACCTGGAAGAAATTGAAAAAGATGCTAGAAAAGTAGAAAAACCTTCTGAGCTCATAGAAGGAAAGAATAAATAGTATGAAAATGACTATCCAATCAAAACCAATCCATACATTCAGTAAAATTCCAGGGCTTTTTTTTCACAGATAGAGAAAAAATACTTTTAAAATATAGCTGGGAGCACCAAAGGACAACAAAAGCAATTCTGAACACAAAGAACAATGAAGAAGGTATCACTACAACTGATTTAAAAATATACTAGAGAGAGTAATAAAACAGCATCACCCTTGCACAAAAACAGATGCATGTGTCAACACAGTAGAATAGAGAACCCAGATAGGAATATACACAACTGTACCTACCTGAATTTGACAAAGATGCATTAGCATCTTCAACATAGTGCTAGAAAAATTGCATGTGAAGAATAAATCTAGATCCCTATCTCTTACCTTGAACAAAACTGAACTCCAATGGACCAAGCAGTTCAACAGAAAACCAAATACTCTGAATCTTCTGGAGATAAAAGAATTATGCTTCAACACAGGCACAAGTAGAATCTTTCTAAATATGACCCTAGGAGTCATATTTAAGAGAGATAACAGGTGACAAATGGGACCTTATGACATTTCATTGCTTCTACACAGCCATGGAAACTGCCAGTTGAGTGAAAGCAGACCCATAATATAGGAAAAAATAATCTGCCAGATCTACATATAACAGAGGATCAGTATCTAGAATGCATAAAGATTTCAAAAACTAAGCATCAAAGAAAATAAAAAGTGCAATTGAATTGGTCTACAGAGAAATGAATATGAATGCTAGGAAACACTTCTTTAAATCTTCAATATCCTTAACTGTAAGGGAAATGCAGATCAAAACTACTTTAAGATTCCATTTCACCCCAGTCAGTATGGCCATCATCAAGAATGACAACAGATGGTGGCACAGATGTTGTGAAATGTGAACCTTTATACATTGTTGGTGGGAGTATAAATTAGCTTAAGCCAGTTTGGAAATCAGTCTAGAGGTTTCTCCCCAAGTTAGAAAAGCTCTACCACACATCCCAGCTATTGGGCATATATCCAAAGAAGTTTATATCCTATTACAAAATATTAATACATTCATTTTCATTGCTGCTCAATTATAAATAGCTAGAAAATGGAAACAGCCCAAATGCCTATCAGCTGATGAATGGATAACAAAATGAGGTACATATACACAATGAAATTTTACTCAACTTTAAAGAAAAATGAAATTACAAATTTTGCAGGCAAATGGATGGAACCATAAAAAAAATACTGAATGAAGCAACATAGACCCAGAAATATAAATGCCACATGTTCTCTCATATGTGGATCTTAGCCTCAAACCTTGAGTTTTATGTTTTACTTGGAGCATCTGTGGAAACCAGCAAGTTAGAAATCAACTGCTATATGGAGAGTACTTAAGGGACTGAGGAGTAGTACAGCACATAGCTAAAATGAAAATGAAGAAAAGAGTACTGTAGGAGGAAGTTTCAGTAAGAAAGGAAATGGAAGATTGGGGAGATGACTGTGTGTGTTGGAGGGTGCAGATTAAACAAAATAAGCAGAGCATGAAAACTCCATATGGAAAACCACTATCTTATAACACCTTCCCCAAACAGGCAAGCAAACAAATACAAAACTTCAATGGCAAGGCTAGACAGATGGCTCAGTAGTGAAGAGTTACTTGCTGTTCTTGCAGAGGTTCAGGGTTCAGTTCCTAGTACCCACATGGTGGCTCACAACCATCTGTAACTCTGGTTGTAGGGAAATCTGTCTCTCTCTTCCAGCCTCTATAGGCAACAGGGAGGCATGTGATGTATACATACAAATGCAGGCAAAACACTAAAAAATTAAATAAAAAGTAAGTCTTAAAAAAAAACACTCAATGCCAGATATTAGATATTTCCATTTGAGTTATTGGTCAGGGAGACCCCAGAGACAGCCATTCCAACAATGCAGGCTATTGTAATTGCTATTTGTGGCCAACTGCAAATGGATGGCAAGGCTCTACTTCTGAAAACACCACACATTTGGTTGCAATACACAGATAAATCAGTTTTAATTGGTGAGGAAACTACCTCCTGGCTGGCTAGCTTTCAAAACCCTGGAAGATTTTATAAGAGCTGTTGGGGAGAAGCCATCAGTGATCTTACCCAGTGTTGGCCATCACATGCTATAATATCAATTTTCCCGGCAAGATGTTACTCTTTGTGCAATAGTGGCACAACTTTGCTGGTGCAAACAATCATTCTCTAATCAGATTTGAGGACTGCTGAACAGGAAGGAATTCATACCTGGTACTGTAAACCTGCTCAAAAATCCCATGCCTCCAGTATTCGTAGGCCCTAAGGGTAATTATACTATCATTGTTTTGCTAAATGTTGACTTTGTCAAACTTCCTTCTCTATATCCATGTTTATATTTATAGATGTGTTGTGCTTTACTTAACTTCAGTGAGAGAAGTTTCTTTCCAGTGAGTAGCCCCTAATGTAAATATGCATAATTGGATGAAATGTTGAGAATAACTCACTGTAAGTGCTCAGCCATCCCTAAATGAGCCATCTATATCATCACTGCATACATACATATTACTACACACACAAACACACACACACACACACACACACACACACACACACACACACACACAGATGGGGCGTGAGGAGGGAGGGATGAAGGGGAGAACATAACAAAAGGGTGACAGAAAAAAAGAAGTAGAACCAAAGGATGAAAGGAACTTCTGTGAAATGCTGTCTTCGGGGCATGGCATAGCCATGAGTCTGACGAACCTACAGCAGCTGTGGTTATAAAGAAGACCTGCACAAGATCAGAGTAGTCAACATCCCATTATGGATGGAAAAGGAGTTTCACAAGGTCCCATCCCAAGCTGTGTAGATACTGATAGTAGATGGATGCTAGGGGCAGAGAATAATTTGGAGGCCATATGTGATCACTGGTAGGTTGCCAATGTTCCAGTGGATGGCCCAATACCCATGTATATATGGGCAATACTAATTGAATTCAGGGGGCTGTACAAAAAGAAAAATAAGACATGAATTTGTAAGTAAGATGTGTTCAACAGAGATTTTAAGAGAGGTTAATAGGAAGAGTGTGGAGAAAAAGAAAAATGAAAAATTAGAAGTCAGAAAAAGGTAACAAAAATAAAGGTATACATATATCACATATGTATATCACATATGTGTTTCGTATATGTGATATATGTATGTATATGCATATATGTGAGATAAAGGTAAGGGCATGATCTGAATTTGAGGATGCTGTGGTGAATGAAGTAAACATCTCTAAACGTCACAGGCAGAGTAGCCTTGATGGTCTCGAAGCATGAGTCAGGACTTAGAATTAGGAAGAACCCCAGGTCTTTCTGAGAACACTCAGTGCTCCTGCTACTGTGGAGCCTTTGAGGAAGGATGCAGAAAGAAATGGAGAGGTTGTGGTTGGTAGTGGAAATCAAGTGGGAAAGTTAGCGCAAACTCACTGCACTCCAAGGGAAATGACTCAACACCACTCAAATTTCATCGTTTTGTTGAAAGCAGGAGGCACATAATCTATCAGTCTCTTTTCTTTCTAATTTCCAACATTTTTAATATTGTATGCCATATCAATATGTCTAAGGCTATATGATCTTACATGAACAATATCATGATTGAGAGATCCAGTAATTGCAGTTCACAGTTTCATGTTCTCATATGCCTCATCTCCATCACAAGTAAAATTATGATAATTAGAGTGTCCAGCTTATGTGGTGCTTTGGAGGCTTCATTTACTGAATAACGTAGAGCCTTTAAAACAAATAGTAAATTAAGTATGTCTTCACTGTTTATAGTTTAAGAATTTTTAGATATTAGAAACCTAATATTCATATTGAACTTTCAGGAGGATGGTTTATTACATAAGAAAGGGGGACATTCAATTTCATATAGATGTTCATTTTAATCCACATGATACTTTTAGTCCATGATACTCTTATACAATATCTAATATTAAATCTTATAGAATATCTAATATTAAATCTAGATTTAATAATATTAGATATTCTATAAGAGCTCTAATATTCAATCAAAAGCTCCAATACATATAACATTAGATCTAATATTAGATATTCTCTAAGAGTATCACTTTTTTAAAGAATATTTATAGATAAATAGAAAACCTATTCTTCAAAATATATTAAATTGGAAGGGACAAAAATATCTAAGGATTTTCTGCTTCATGTGTGAATTAAATTACTAGTAAATTAGTTATTGAATAATGTGTATTTCATAGATAATGATTTTATTTATTACATACCATAATACACTTTATTAATCATCTTCCAGCAGCTTACATGGAACCCTAAAATGGAGAACACATGACAATCATGAGATATAAAAATATTGATTAAACATCATTACTCTGAATATTTTTTTTTATCACAAATGCTATTCTGGCTAAAAACCATTCATGTCTGAATTAGGTTAATAAAATTTTATCATTGGGTCCCTTTGAAAGGGGGAAAAATCCTAAAATTTGAGAATTTTCGGTTCTTTCATCCTTGGATCTAAATTTGAAAAATATTGCAACAAAGAAAGACAGGCATGTTGCGCTTTAGCTGGAGCAGATCCATCTTTGATCTAGATTGTCTTCCTGTGAGTTCTGCGATGGACAAGTGCTTCATTTCTCCTGCCATGAAATTAGTTCTTAAATCTTTCCCCATTACTCAGGTTCCCATGAAGCCCGAGTCTCATCATTCCTTATTATCCCTGGCTGTGGGCAGCGACTGTGTTCTGTGTTCTTTGAGTGATTATGGAGGTGACACCATAGTGATATTCTCTTACAGAGTGGTCATTTTACAGGCTTTGGAAGCTCAAAGGCTCAAGGATATCTATCAAGAGATTCTTAGAACACAATCAAAATCTCCCTCAACACAACAGAGCTACATCATCTAGCCTTGATCTTTAGGCTGAATTTATGCATCAATGAGCATTTGAGGAAGAATGGAATGCTGTGGGATGTTCTGTATGGCAAATGTGTTGCTCTGATTGGTCAATAAATAAAACACTGATTGGCCAGTGGCTAGGCAGGAAGTATAGGTGGGACTAAGAGAGAGGAGAAAAGAACAGGAAGGTGGAGGGAGACACTGCCAGCCACCGCCAGGACAAGCAGTATGTAAAGATGCCGGTAAGCCACGAGCCATGTGGCAAGGTATAGATTTATAGAAATGGATTAATTTAAGATATAAGGACAGTTAGCAAGAAGCCTGCCACGGCCATACAGTTTGTAAGCAATATAAGTCTCTGTGTTTACTTGGTTGGGTCTGAGCGGCTGTGGGACTGGCAGGTGAGAAAGATTTGCCTGACTATGGACCAGGCAGAACAACTCTAGCTACAATGGAACTCTGATTTTTGTCCATGAAGTAGCAGGAATAACTGTACCAGACTAAAATGCCACACTACTATTTTAAGTTAGTCTCAAGTAGTATCTTTTATTTCCAAATGAAGTAATCTTGGAGACATTAGAAAGAACTTTTTAATTTTAATCAAGACTACACAAAGATGATCTGTGATATGGATAATGTACATTTTTAGCATTCAGTAATCACATTTACTATTTGTTAACACATAATGCTATTTGAGCATTATATTTTAAAGCAGCATGAAAACTAAAAAGGAAAAGAGTTCGTCAGGAGTGTTGACAAGATTTTTAACTCCTTCTGTTTCCTTTGATAGTTTTCTTAAATAGAATACATAAGCAATGCAACCCAAGCATAAACACATCTCAGTTTATGTTTATTCTGCTTTTATTGCACATTTGAAAATTAATAATTCAATGTTCTAATATTAGCTGTCATCTTAGCTGTGATAAAATTAATAATTCATCAAAATGATATCAAACAAATGGGGCCTTTTTGTTCTGGATGAGAAACAATCCCTTCAGTGTTGAAAAATTACAATGGTAAATTTATTTCTTTTATTTTGGGTCAAATAATATTTAATCCTTTCAGCTATAATTCCAATGTTTTCATTTTAAATATAGAAATCTGCATATGTCACGACTGATGCTAAGAAACAACCTTCGTCTTGTTCCAGAAGGTTGTTTTACCCTTGCTTATATCTTGGCAGATACATCTTCTTCAGAAAAACCACAATAAAAGAGTCATGTTTTAGAAAAGTTGAATATAAATGAAATGAATTCTTTTTTTGTTCTGGCTGATGTAATCTTCTCCATTTGCAGTCTAGAATTTGCTGTCTGCCTAAAACAGGAGCAACGGTTGCAACAGGCAGAGACTGAACAATATTTCTGAATATAATAAATTTTCTTGAATCTTTTCACATGTATTTTTAAGTTAAAATATGTGATAGAACAGTTAAGCATCTATATTTACTTATAAATGTGACCTTAAGACACGTGCTTTCAGGAGTTTTTAATTAAATATATTTTAAGGATAAAATTTGTCTCCGTTTAACCTATAGTGACTATTCTGGGTTTCCTAGATTTTGAGTAGAAGCAGTAGTAAATCCTTTTACTTCAATCCTACTCATTTAATTCCCATGCTGTTTACTTAGAGGTTTCAGTGGCATAAAGAAGAACATTGCAGTTTATATTAACGCCTGAGTTACCATATCTTTTCAGGCGGATGTTATGCACTACATTTGTAAAACAGGAGTCTGTAATACATCAAAGGATGTTAGAGGTTTTACTGAAAATTCTACCTTACGAACTTGCAGGTCTCAGTGAATCATGACACATATTTCTGGGTATGCTAAGAACAATTATATGCCCTTGGTGAGCATGAATAAAATGTGTCATTTGTCTCTTCACTGTGAGGTAAACATTGCTTGGATTCTAATTTCTCTAGTATCAATGTTCATTGATACCATTTGGAACACTTGCTCAACTGTGGAGCTCCAGTCCAGTTTTAGAAATTCTTATACAGAGGACAAGCACTGGAGAACCAAACTCAAAATTTAAAATTATCACCATAAATATCCATACACCAGTGGTCTACATATCATAACCATGTATCACTTGACCAGACAGTTACAGCAGAGTTTCAATACTAATATGAAATCTGTGCTTATGAGATTCTCTCTAGTTCTTGAAAATATTTTTTATTTAGATAGTAAATAAAATGGCTGCCCTGTCAGTGGTGGTGCATATCTTTAATGACAATACTCAGGAGACAGAGGCAGGTGGATCTCTTTGAGTTAGAGGCCAGGCAGGACTAAACAGTGAAACCCTATCTCAAAAAAAAATGGTTGCTCTGTCCTAGGTCATACTGTAAAGAGCAGAGAATCATCACCTCTCACTGCAGCATGAATGCTTTGTAGTAAGCACACTGGTACTATATTCTAGACCAGTCTTAGCTTCTGAGCTATCAGTTTCTTTTTCCTTTCTATTTCTTGTCTCCCTACCTTCTGTATTAGCATCTCACTTTCTCTTTCTCTATACACTCAGGTTTCTGTTGTTGTGTATGGGGATTATGTAGTTAAATGCACATGTCAAAGTATCCACGCTAAGGCATAGTTGATTAAATTAAAAATTTGAATGTGAATCTGTTATGTGCAAAAGATCCTGATAAATATGTCTGTGAGAACAAAATAAAAGAGATACATTAATAATGGGAATTTACAGCCTTGTATCTTTTACTCCCATTTTTCACATATTAACTAGAAGTGTCTTCACAGCAACAAAACAGTCCTAAAATGTTTCCCTTTCAGGTAAAGTACTTTTCACTTTAATAACTCTTTTAATGCAAATTTTTATTTAATACTTCTGGTTTTTTTTCACCAACTATTGAGCCAACAGTACATGGGAGGTGCTATGTTTTAATATCCCCTCCAGAACAAAATTCAGTATAACTATTTTGCATTAGTTAAGAGGTGGTGGGTCATTATGGTTGTTGGAGGGGAGGGCATCTACATGATCCAAGATGTGTGCAGATCAAAGGATAACTTGTGATCGTTTGTTGTCTACTTCTATTATTTGGGTTCCAGGGACTGAATTCATGTTTTGGCAACAAGCACCTTCAACTGGCTATCATGATAAGCTGGTTTTGCTTTCATGGATAGGTTATCGCCATTATCATAGGAATGAGTAGATTATTATTGGCATGGGCTCCTGATAGAAGTATAGTTGGGCTAGAATTTTTCTTTCTGTGCCCATATAGATTAACTTTCTCTTCTGCTATATTAAACACCAGAAACAGCCTCACCAGCCACTAGTACTCTGCTTTTAGACTTCTGGTTCAGAATTGTAAGGCAGTTAAGAATTCTTGTTTTTATACTACTGGCAATGGTCCAGAGAAAGCCCGAATTGACCTACTCAGGTGATCAGATGGCCAAACACCCTAACTGTTGTGCTAGAAATCTCATCCAATGACTGATGGAAGCAGTTGCAGAGATCTACAGCCAGGCCCCAGGTGGAGCTCCAGTAGTCCAATCGGCGAGAAAGAGGGGGGATTGTATGAGCGAGAATTGTTGAGACCATGATTGGAAAAAGCACAGGGACAAATAGCCAAACTAGTGGAAACACATGAACTATGAACCAATAGCTGAGGAGCCCCCAACTGGATCAGGCCCTCTGGATAAGTGAGACAGTTGATTAGCTTGAACTGTTTGGGAGGCACCCAGGCAATGGGACCAGAACCTGTCCTTAGTGCATGAACTGGCTGTTTGGAACCTGGGGCCTATGCAGAGACACTTTGCTAGGCCTGGGAGGAGGAGACTGGACCTACCTCCACTGAATCTACTAGGCTGAGCTGAATCCCCAGGGGAGTCCTTGCCTTGGAGGAGATGGGGATGGGGGGTGGGTTGGGGTGAGGGCAGGGGGGCGAGAGGAGGGAGGACAGGGGAATCTGTGGCTGATATGTAAAATTAAATTAAATTATAAAATAAAAAAAAGAATTCTTGGTTTTTTAAAATTTATCCAGTGTGCAGTATCTATTATTACAAGAGAAAACTGAATGAAAAACTAATATACTAGGTCCTACAAAGCACAGAAGAAAAAATAATCCATTCTCGAGGAGATAATTTAATATAAGAAGTAAACAGGTAAAATCTTCATATACATTGTAATGTACATTATCATATAGTCATATGGAAAAATGCTATGGAAACACATAAGATGTTTAGTTAATTTATGTTTCACTCTAAATAATCAGTAATATCTTCTTTTCATTGACATCCAATTAATAGGACATTCTGTCAGGGCATCCTTTACTAAGCAATTCTAACTGAAGACTATAACAAAATAATATACAAATGAAATTTTCCTGAGAGTTTCATTCAACTTTCCATATACATTGATTAAGAGCCTACTACTTGGAAGCTAATTTTCTTGGCAGTGAAGCTAACAGATGACATAAATCATGGATTCTGGCCTCAACAAACTTACAGACATGATGTAGAACATAAAAGGTGGTGTGGAAGAGCAGCTTCACCTAGGGATTCTAGTTCTGGATAATGAAAAGAGAATAGACCTACATCCCTGCCTGTGTCAATGTAACAAGAGAAGAATGAGCAAATAGGTAATTTAAATTTAAAAAGAGTCTTCATTTCTTTCTTTAATGTGTGTGTATGTCAGGGGAGGGGGGGAAGGAGAAAGGGAGAAGAAGGGAGAGAAGGAGAGAGGGAGGGAGGGAGAGAGAGACTTCAGGTGTATGAGTGTTATGATGAGCATGTGGAGGTCAGAGGGAAACGTTCAGAAATCAGTTCTTGCTTTCCACTTTGCCGAGGCAGGGTCTCTTGTTTCTGCTGCTCTCTTCATGACAATATAGTTTGCACCTCCCACCTCACCACAGGTGTGCTGTATCTACATCCTCACATCATTCCATCCAGCTTTTTATATGGATTCTAGGAATGGAACTCAGGTAGTCTGGCTTGCACAGATAGCTTTCTGACCTGCTGCGTCATCTCCCGGGTCCCAGAATAAATTTTCTATTGGCTACAAATTATCTAAAACTGATAATTTTGGACTTAAGCTTCTAAAATATCAACCTAAAGACTTTCCCATATACATCCATATTTAAAATTGCAGTTTTTCCTCCCATGATTTTCTTTTCAAAGTATTTTTCCTATGATAATTTCTTACCAGATTCTCAGAACACAGTAATAGATTAAAATTTTATCTCTTCTTTCTCCTCTTGATACACTGACACAGGATGGGTTATGGATCTATTCTCCATTTCATTATCCATTTCTATTTTTGTAGAACACAAGAATCTGTTTTCTCGTATCACTGAGCTCCTTGCAATATGTCAGTTTCTGTTTCACCATGTGATGCTTTTTAAAGTCTTCAGTGTGGTGCCTCTTGCCAAAACAGGTAAGACAGAACCTGGGGATTCTGAAATACTTGTTATTTTAATTTTTTCTTATGTATTTCTCTACTTAAAACTCAGTAAATATTGGACAACTATCTTTTATCTGGAACTGATATGAGGAACTTAGAATTTGTGAGAATGTGCTTAGGAAATACAGAAAACAATATCCCTTTAAGTAATTAAAGAGTTGTATGTCTAGAGTATATGGGGTATCTTAGCACACAAGTGAGCTGTTAGGCAAATGATAAATAAGTATCCAAGAAATTATAGCTCATTCTGAGAAACAATATTTCAAGTGACACTGGTTTAAAAATTGAGCAGAATTCCAAGTTAGAACTCAGTATCCTACTACTTGTTTCTGTTTTCTCCTAAGACATAAATAAGAGCTAACATGAAAAAGAATTTCAATAGCTAATAATGCAATGATTGTCTTCTGGAGACACAAATATTGCATGTCTCCATTATGTATCCTATATTCTTGGTACTGTTACTTAGAATTATGACTCCTTTATACCCTTAGGGTAAATAATATCCAATAACCCTCAAGTCTGACAAGTTAAACTTGCTAAGGAAATTTCCCAACTATAGACTTTCTGATCTGCTGTTTCATCTTCCTACCAACCATGCACATGCATTTAGCGTTACTTTTTATTCGTATCCAAATCTATTGATTCACAAGATAAATATTGACCTGACCTTGCCTTCACCTCAGTTTATATCTACTTCTTAAGCCAATAAATCTAGAAACTGATCTGACAGCAGTCAATATTAGTTGAATTTTTTAAATAGTAGCTTTGCTGTGAAGTAATAATTCAGTATTTTATAGTTTCTGCCTCAAAGAAATAAAAATGCAGTGTAACTCACCAATTTGTTGAGTAAAACTATTCCTATGGCATTTGATGCCAAATGCAAAGCTCCCCTTGGTGCCAAAGACCATCTCTAATGTCCATAGATCTTCTAGTCTCAGATTCAAAGAGTTTGAAATATTTTACTATGCTTGCTGGTGGCAATTGTACATCAGTGTCCTGCTTAAGTTCTAATTATAATTAAACCATATAATTAGTCTTCAGGTGACTGATGCTGTTTTGTTGGTGCGCGTTTCCCTCTGGACTTATTTCTACCTGAGGGTATAATAAATAGATTCAATAATCATCCCAGACCTTAGAAGTTAAAGGCAAGAACACATTTGTTACTCCATTTATCAGCTTGTTTTGATCTTTTCAGAGTCACGGAGATATAAAGATATGGGTCAAGATTTGCATATATTTATACTGTGTGTCATGGAAGGAAGCTTAAGGGGTTGGTCATAACCAATGCACCATCTTTTACAATTGATTGCTGTTCTTAAGGCCATACCACTCATCTTTTACTCACACAGTTTCCCAGTGCTTTTGGGGATAGATGACATACTCATACTTCAGAAATCCATAATGAAATATGCCAAAGTGCTTTTTCTAAACTTTCATTTCCATGAATAGAAAATAACCTGTTTGAAAATTGTATTTTGAAAATAATCAATACCCAGTTATGTTATAAAGAAACATATTGTAATATTAAAATACACTTAATCTGGTAATTAGTTATAAGTTGAGGCTACATATCATAGAAATAGAGATGATAATGAGTTTAATTTAAAAATCTTATATAGTTCATAATTCTACTCCATCAGTTAAAAACATCCTAGTATAGGCTGTTTCATAGTCTGTGGTATAGAAGACAGTTACTAATAATCTTATTGAAAATTTCAACCATTTCTACTAAATGACCATTGAACTATAGAGAAATCATGAAAATTGGGGAAAAACTATAAGGGAGTCATTAATGCTCTAAGAAATGCTGACACGTGACTGAAAACCACATTGGAACACAAGAGTGCAATTAAAATCCACTGCAATAAATTCTGAGTTTTTAAGAGCAAGTGTTGTATCTTGTTCATATTCCCATCTTATATTATAGTCATGTAAATGTATTGCTCTCAATCAATTCTTACACTTCTACAACAAATATATAATGTTATCAGTTATCTTTTCTTAATAATCTGTACCATCATTTATCCAAATGAGACCTCTAGATTTGAAAGAAATACAGAAAATACAACTGCTGATTGCAAATTCATTGTGATCTGAGTCTTTTTGTCACCTATTATTAGAGACAAGATCACAGGGAAACAACATATAGGTAAATGTTGGGACTATAAGATTAGAATTATTCTTAATTTGTTCCCTTTTAATCCCACTGCTTTATACTATATGCCATTTGGTGTATCTGCATGACATATCATACAGTCCATCTCAATGATTTTTATCATACACAACATGACACCTACCATAAGGAATATTAAGTACAATGCCTATTTGAAAATGGTACTTATTAAGAAAAGGAGAAATTTGGGGATTTTAAAGATATAATTAGCAGTAATTACCTAACTGAAATTCTGGTGGGATTATTTGTGATGTTTTGTCTATATTTCATCTGAACTCATATCCAGAAGAATAAAAATAATTCAAGGAACTCCTCGCCACATTGCTCAGTTCCCTCCACTCTCAGACTTTCGGAACCAAAAATGGTGAGAGAGACAGTTATCTCCAGACAACTAGCATTTGAAATTCAGCAAACTGAATCCTCCTGTTACCTACGAGTCTTCCTATTTTTCATACTTAGTTTTGGTTAGCAGAGAGTGCTGCTTACAGTATCTCTCATTTGTGTAAGTGAAAAATAACTATGTTTTTATTACTTAAAATATTACAAAAAGGGACAATATGCTAAAAATATGCAGTGAACAAATATCATCTGTACAGACTGGAAGAGAACCTTCATAAATTAACCTTATTAGTGCATTACTGTAAGCGAATGCCAAAAAAGCTCCTAATTTGCATTAAGATAGATTTTTCAGGTTGGCTGCATGATTTAATTAAAGAAAAGATTAAGAATCATTAAACAAGCTGCTCTACCTTGCAATAACAGAATTCATATCTGATTCAGGTTAACGAAAACACAGATGGTGATTCAGTAACTGTTGAGTTGCTGTAACAGAATGAAAATGATCCCATTAGTTCTCTGGAAATGTGAGGGAATTTGGAAATTAGTATGCAGATACATTGTATGGTGCTAGACAGCTTGGTCTGCTCGGATCATCGCTGATTATACTTTGTTTGGGTTGGCAACACTGAACTTAATAAATGAAAAAATGTTCCAGTATACCACAGTTGGAAACTGTTCAAGGTTGAAATAGGTGTGCAGGCTTTCAAAAGGAGAGAGTTAAGTAAACAAATGTCAATCAATGCAAAGCTAGCTACTTTTTTTTCTTTAAAGAATATGTCTGCTCTTGAGAAGCAAGTGTCATAAAAATGGAAGGCCTTTACTGGATACATATGTCTGCGTGGTATTTATTATCACAAAAGCATTTTAAATGCATAGTATCAGTTGGAAGGGGACGTGTAAGCATTTTAATAGTTTTCTTTCTGGCAGAAATAGAAAAACTCAGTCGCTGTGAGGATTACTATATTTTTCACAAAAGAAATCAATATAATTCTGATGGAAAATGTTATGACAGGATAAAAAAAAGTGTAAGTATAATGGCTACTGAAAGTTTAAAGGTGTCAAGAAGAACCACAAAGTAATCCTCCAGGAGCCTTCTGGGAAAGAATGACTTAGAAAAAGTGGCATACTTAATCATGGCAACTGACAGAAATAACCAGTGCATCAAGGGCTCAACTGGAGCGGCAGCCTCCATTTTTCACACCTGGTTCATGCCATCAGTCTGTGTGCTCAGCATCTGACCCCTCTGAATGCATCTCAGGAGAGTGCAAAAAGATACACATGGTCAGAGGCCCTCAACGACAGGAAGCAAATGGCCCTTTCTACTAACATGCTATGGCAAAGCAGATACAGCATAGTGTCAGTTAAAGAGGAATTTGATCATGTGCTCTTTCCAGTTACTAACTTAAAGGCCAGACATAAAACATGTTCAGGGACTTGAAATAAAGATGGAAGTTAAACAGTTGAGATTGTAATGTTCCCTATTGATATATGTAATAATCTTTCCAGAACACTGTATCAAGGAATTCTTCTCAGACACTACAGACTATCAATATGATGATATTAATCTCATTGAGAACATTCCATTTTCAGTATCAGCACCAACAGACTGCAAGCAGATGCCTTTTCTCTACTATTGTTCATTTTATTAAATCATTTAAAAGTAGATTTATATCACCATTTTTCTAAAATTTACATACTAAGAATTCTATTCTACAATGCACAATAACTTCAATACTGGCAACATTTGAAAGTGGATTTTATAAATATGAACTCTGTAATCACAAATCATTATTCCACAGTCTGAGGTAACAAGGCCTTTCTGTGATACTCAAGCCAGGTCTCTAAGAAAATCATATTATTGAGACCAAATATCACAAACCACTTTCTGTACAGTGCAGAATGCAAAGTCAGCAGTTAGGCTATGAAGATTTGATAACTCCTCTCCTTTCCTCTAAATGCAACTTTAACTAGTTTTAAACTTTTTGTTGTTTTATAATATTTTGCTATGGTTTCTTAAGGAGCTATATATTAAGAACAACCATGAGGAGTTGGTGAGGTGGCTAATCTGTTAAGAACATGGACTATTCTTCAGGAAGAACCAAGTTCACTTCCCAGCACTCACATCAGGTGACTCATAGCTCCTGTAACTCCACCTCCTGGGAATTGAGACCTTCTTACGGGTCTCCACAGGTACCTGCACTCAAGTACTCACACAGGGGCAGGGGAGATGCACACATGCACACATTTTTTTTAAATAAAGCAAATCTTTAAAAAATGTTATAACACACTTTAAGAATGTGACTTAGACATAGAATGTTTGGTGCTATCTTAAGTTAGGATGCTTGAGAAGGAACACAATATGATAGCATAGTGTCTTAGCTATAATTTTAAGGAAGGCACTTTCACCGTAAGGATGCAATGATCCTTTAGTTATATTTTCACAGTGTTATTTATAGGTGGGTATCCAATCCCCTTTCCCACTGTCCTTTAATGACTTCAACTAGATTCTCATGCCACATGCCAGATTTGTACATTATCTTTATGTCTATGCATCTGCAGAAAGGCTTTAAGCCAATGAAATAGAGATTTTTTGGAAAGAATTATGTACATAACTATGTTTTCATGCTATTTAAAATCACTTGACCCTTTTCCTCTACAGAAACTCAACGCTATAGTAAATTGGTAGGTTCTTCTTTATTGTTGAGAAAGTTGTTTATGGTGTTATAATATTTTCCTTGTAATGACTTGGAGAGGAGTTGATTCACAAAACTAGAAAAAGAAGACATAAGAAAGAAATAGTAAGCACCTTTATTTTATCATAAGCTTCACCATAATATTATTTATTGTAAAATGTTAATTCCTATGGATTATGAATTCCATAAAATTAAGCAAATCTCTACCCACATTTTAGGTGAACACTCCTAAATCTATACTTAGACAAATAGATAGTAATATATGTCAAACTATATAAAGTTTCATTTTATAAGATCATTAAAATTAAATATATTAGTACATAAATACACTTAAATATAAATGGAAAATAATGGGAGATTGTCATTTCCCTCAGTTGATTAAATTCTCATTACTTGAGATAGTATAAAATTTGCATGTTTCATAACAAATACTAGCAATATCACAGATTTTTCATTATTCACCTATGTATCATTTCCTGTTAGTACTTTCATTTCATATATCATGATGTTGATATTTATCAAACTTGTCATTGCTACATAGGACTTGAACACAGAGCCTCTGCTGCTGTGTTATTTCCCTTCAGTTATGTTAAGCCTAACCAGTACAGTTGTTTCAATCCTACCTATAGCTATTATAAAGACATATTACACAAGCTAGAAGCAATTCTACCTGCCATGTAGTATACTAGGTTGATCTTGATTGATGTGTTGCGTTTCAGTGTTCTTGAACTTCTTTTGTACCGTATAGTTCACTTTTCAACTCTGCATCCTCTAACTCTTACAATTTCCACCAGGTTAATTCACAATATTTACCGGCCCTTCAAAGGAATAATTTTGATGTCCCATTTAGGCCTGGATGTTTATTCTCAGCATTTTGACCAGTTTTGAGCATCTGTATTAATTGTCGCTTACTGCAAAAAGATTTTCAGATGTAAGTCTAACAGTGTCGTTGATGTATAAATATTATATTTGGAATCTACTTTGACTACATGTCCTGTGATGGCTAGTTTTATGTCAACTTGATACAAGCATCAAGAGTCATCTGCAAGGAGGCAATGTCAGTTGATAAAATGCTTCCTTAAGATCCAGCTGTTGGGCTATCAATTAGTGACTGATGGAGGAAAGCACAGCCCAGTGTGGCTGAGCACACCCCTGGACTGGTGGCTCTGGGTTCTAGCAGAAAGCAGGTTGAGCAAGCCATGATGAGCAAACCAGTAAGCAGTGCCCTTCTGTGGCCTCTGCATCAGTTCTTGCCTTCAGGTTCCTGCCCTGCTTGAGTTCCTGCTCTGACTTCCTTCAATGATGATCAGTGATAAGGAAGCATAAGCCGAATAGACCCTTTCCTCCTCAAGTTGTTTTTGGTCGTGGTGTTTTATCACCACAATAGTAACCCTGAATAACGCATGTCCATTTGACAAAACATTAGTAGTAGGTTCCCCTCTGGAGCTTGTGACAGTCCTAGCCATAGATTTTTGACCAATATGTAGAACTCAATATTAATTCCCTCTCATGAATCATGCCTCAAGACCAATAAAAATGTGGTTTTATTTACATCTCTGCCAAGCACTATGAGCAGGCATATCTTTGTGTAACAGGCTGATACTGTAGCATGCATGATGCACAAACAGGTAAGGCTGCTGATGCTTTTTCCTCCCCACACCAGCCTGCACAGCACCTTCCAGCACCATGAGAACCGACTAGCAGCAAGACAGCTTCCAGCTCAGTTCCACCATCATTTCTCTGTGAAGGATGTGTCCCGTATCCAAACACGTAGAGTCTTTAGCAATAGGATCTTCCCATCTAGCTCTGGTGAGTGACAAGGAACAATGAAAGCAGTGTATGTTGTTTTAGGAGTTATGGGGCCTTTCTGGACAATAACACATAAAAATTATCCCACAGCTATCACCGGGGTTTTTCTTTAAAAACCTCTGGCTTCTGGAAGAAGAGTCATAACCCAACCATATTATCCAACCATATAAGACACTTCCATTCAAACTGTTTTTATTTTAATTATATTTTCTAGTTGCTCTATAAATTAGTAAGTTTCTTTTTGTCTTTTTCAAATATTGTTAGTTTTTCTTTCCTCCAACTTCATTCCTCATCACCCCATCCTCATATTTATTTGTTTCAGGACAAATGTGCTATAAAATATATCTACTTATGATATGCTTCTCTGGATGACTATTTCCATAATAGAGTTTTCTATTATGGTGATAAGAGTTTCTCTAGCACAAATGTGTGGAGGGATCCAAGATTCTAAGCAACTAATTATTTGGCCACCAAGCATGGCTACCTTGAAGAGATGGTACCCTACTTCTTGTGAAGATTATAGACAACTACTTTTTTATTGTGTTATTATTTAAGTGTTGTGATGTGAGGGGGTATTTACACCCCAGTATATGTGTCTTCTCCTCTAGAGCTGGAGTGACTTGTGATCCATTTGAAGTGGGTGCTAGGAAGCAAACTTTGATCCTCTTCGACAGGAGTATGTGCTCTTACCTGCCGAATAATCTCTTAATCTCAGGTAGGTTACTTTTTAAAGCAATAAAGAATTTCTGGAAGAAAGAGACTTTGATATTAAAACTGCATGCAAATTGTACAGGGAGCTCCAGGATGCAGTTTCCATAAGATGTGGTCTGTGCTGGAATGGATCACAACTGGTCATCCATGCCACACTAGGCTCGTGGAAATGTAGCTGCCTTTGTGTCCTCTTCTTTGAAAATGAACCCTCCACCACACTCCTGTAGGTAACTACAATAACCATACTGGTTCATTAAAGGAAAGTTGAGGAGAGTCATGGCTTTGACCTATTGCGATGTTCTAGCTGAGGTAAGTAGACATCTGTTTGTGTCTCCCCAGAAGAAGTCATACAACACAGAATCTTATTGTGCAGTCAAAGCTGGACTTGAATGTGCAATCCTCCTGCTTCTGCCTCCCAAGTGCTGGGATTCCAGAGTTGTAATATGAAAGACCTCATTCAAAAATTTTAAACTGACCTATTCAAAAAAGAATTCCTACTCAATAAAAAATAAATTAATTAAGAAAAAGCAAAGAAAACCAAGTCAGGTTTTGTTTTAATATTGCCTTGTTCTTGGAATTTTGATATGCACATACTCAAAAATGTATATTTATGTGGTATAATTAAATCATTTTTACAGAAAGAGATTAAAACATGCTTACTAGAACTTTTTAAAGCATGAAATGTAATTTTGTTACTGTTCTCTTATAGAGATGATGGTCTGTTGTCTGCATTTTATCTTCATAATTAGAATGAAAACAAAACTTTAGTTACACAATCAGATCAGACAATATAAAGAAAAACATCAAAGCAAAACCACAAACAAATAACAACCACAGGAAACCCAGGAAGCTGGAAGTCACCAAAGCAAGCGTGTGTTGTACCATCTGGAAGAGCCATACAATTCACAGCATTATATGTACTTAATGGGTTATATTTTGGAATACATATATATATATATATATATATATATATATACAGACATTTTATATGGCATAGCAATTAGTGTTAAATGAATTTATAACCTTGACAGAGATCAAGGAAGAGTATATAAATGGTTTGGAGGGAAAAATGGGAATGGATAAATATTGTAATTATATTATAATCTCAAAAAAAGTTTAAAAAAGAAAAAAAGAGCTATGTAATGTATGTGCATAAAAAAGTCCCAATGAAACTTATTATTATAAATAATTAGTATATGCTAATATAAAAACAGCATAAAAATTTTAGACCCAGCACTTAGTTATCTGAATCTTGAAAACACATCTTCTTTGGAATTTGAAACATAGTAAGAATTCAAAATTAAAGTACCATTTTATTTTAGGCAGGGTCTCACTTTGAAGTCAAGGCTAGCCTGGAACTCACAACCTTCTTCAGGTTACCAAGCACCAGGGCTACAGCTGTTCAGTGGTTTCATTTTTATCAGATGTTTAGCTGAGATTATGTTTATCTCAGAAGTTGGGTTGGGTGTTAGTGTCTCATGCTTAGTTAGAAGAACAGACTTAAATTCTATCTTCCTTTTTGGAATATCATATTCATGGCTGATAAAGTAAAAAATGCCAGTGACCCAGAAGGAGCCCTGTCTGTTTAATAATTACACTCATCTCTGACTGAAAAACAAACAAACAGTCCATGCTATTGTAGGATTTGTATTTCTAAAGTGAGTAGGTGGGGAAGGAACGGTTCCTATGTTCCAGATGTGGGCTGTCTTAGAGACAAGAACCCTCCTACAGCTTTGGTTGCTGCGGAGGAAGACTACCCAGTAGGACGATGGATTCCAAAAGGAGGCTGAGAAGAATGAGCATAGAAAAGTTAGGAGTTGAGAAGGACGAGCAAGGAAAATAAAATACAACATAGAAGCCATGGAGTTTTGGCAAAATAACACTGCAGACCAGAAGAATTCACGAAACTCCTCAGAAAACACAAGTTACAGAATCTGCCAGGCAGACAGTTTAATGCCAGGAGACCCTGCTGTTCAGTACATAGGATTATAATCTTTCCCTACATTCACTTGCCTTTGAACCTTTAGAAAGTCAGAAATGAGTGTGCTGGAGGTGAAGGGAAATCTAAAATCAAGCACATAGTACCCAAACTTCTCTTGCCAGATATAGGCCTTGGCTGGGAAGAAAAAGAAATATTGAATGCTAGATCAAGTCAGGAACCAGTACTGTTATACATAATGAAAGTTCTGTTGTCTGACTTCAAAGTTTCTAAGTTAATGGAACAGTGAAAGACCAGAAGGAAATGGACCCAATAGAAATGTATCTAGTGAAAGGGAACATTTTTCTCTCTGACTAAATAAATTTTAAAAGGACAATGGCAATCAGAAATAAATTTTTACTACAGGCTTGTAAGTGCCCACTAACACAGATTCTTAATGTACAAATGAATACACACACATCAAGTTTATTAACCAAATAATACCAAAAGGCTACAAATTATTTCCAAAATTATTTAATCAGTGCTGTAATGAGACTGAACACCTGTTTCCATTTCCCTATACTCTTTTAGTTATTGGGAATTGATACATGTACAGAACATTTAATTTTAATTATAGCAATATTTCTGAACCAGAATAATTTTGTGCCTAATAGATATTTGGTAATATATGAAATTATTTTGGTTGTTACTGAAAATGGTAACTGGATTTTTGACTGATACCTAATGAGTATATACAAGGGTTGTTTAGCAACATCCCAGAGTACATGAATGGTTCAACATGTTCATAATGAAGGTTAGCCTCAAATGTCCATTGCTTTGTGATCAAAAAATTCTGAGTTAAAGAAATATTTAGAAAATTATTGTAAACAGACAAGAAAGCTGATGAAAGATATCAAACAGATGTGGTGATATTTTATTTGTACTCTAATAAATAAAGCTTGCCTGGAGATCACAGGAAAAACCAAGCCATTATAACTAAACACAAAAGTTATGCAATGTTAGCACATGCCTTTAATCCTATCACTTGGCAGGCAAGGATCTGTCTGTGAGTTCAAGGCCACACTGGAAACAAAGCCAGGTGTGGTGGCACATGCCTTAAATTCCAACACTAGTTAACCTTGGAGGTCTAGAGGTCTGTACAGACAGACAGGAAATGACAGAGCTGGGCAGGAAGAGGAAATGATGTAGCTGGATAGAGAGAGCAAATCAGATGGTAGAACAGCAAGGCATATAGGTGTGGGTAAACAGGAAGTAACTGCCTGTTACTGAGAAACTGAGATATCAGTGAGGTGAGGTTGGCTTGTGGCTGTTCCTATTCTTCTGGTCTCGCTCAGGATTTAACCCCTATATCTTGCTCCATGTTTTTATTATTTAATAAGACCGTTTAGAAATTCATCTACACACAGACCTTGATTTTAAAATCTAGACCTGGTAGTCTACAGACTGCCTTTGCAGCTCTTACTCTTTGTAGGTTCCACATCGTAGTACTTCCTCCTCTAATTGGCAAGTTCTTGAACTATTCAAATACTTAGTACGTTTCCCCACACCTTTCTTCACTGCTTAGGGTGAAATTCTACAACTCATAAAACAGTACAGGGAAAACGATCACCTGGCTTCTTCCTAACTCATTAACAAACTCATTGTGTATCTAATGATTTTTATGACAGAAAACAGAAAGTCCCCTCCCTTCATCTTCTATGTAGTTATAAGCAACTAGAGTTACTTGGCTGTAAGCTTAGTTGTATTTTTTAAATTACAAATTACAAGTTGACCTACTTGTAATTGGGCCGTTTAGTTGACAAAATCACTAGGGTGCCATGTTATAATTTTGCTTGTGTCCCATATCTGTACAATAATGGCAGCTTGGCTGAGTTGAGTATGTGGTTGGAAAGTAGGCAGCCACTCTTTGATTTAGAGAAAATCAGAATTTGAAAAAAGTGCAGAGAGCTGAAATCAGAACTAATCCCAACTAGTTCCTGACCTTAGATAAAATTTCCTAGAAATCTCTCTGTTTACTCATGCCCTTTGCCTACATTATTATGCACAGAGAAAGATATGCCCCTTCTACTGAAGCATATAATATTATTAGGAAATGTATGACATGAAAAGAAATCAAACCACTTAATGTCTAAGGGGCCATTTCTACACAGGGGACAAATGTCTGCTATGTGGAATTTATTTGAGAAGATACAATGCAATGGAAATGTCTCTTCAAATTCTTAAAGGAAACAATTCAGTGTTAGACCAACTGAGTGTAATCAAAAGCTGTAGCTGGATAAAACAAATGTATAGATCCAGAATGTAAATGTTGCTTGTATTTCATGTTGGTCTCAAATATACTATGATCATTTTATTCTCATCCCTTCATCTGCCACCACTTTTTTCAATTATATTTTAAAATGCCTTAAATTCCTAACTGGAATATGTCTATATGATGTGCTGAATTGCTAAAATTAGGCCTACAGGGCACAGCTGCAGAGTCATGCGTGTGTGTGTGTGTGTGTGTGTATGTGTGTGCGTGTAGATATAGATGTATATATCCAAACCTTTTTGCTTGTCCCAAACGTATTGTGTGAGTCTGTGGCAGAGGTAGAGTTGAGCACTACCGACTGACACCACTCTTGTCAGATCACACATTATACAGAGAAATTCAGCAGGAGTTATTACAGAAAAAAGAATTATCTCTCACCCTGGGAGGTTTGCCCTTCTTGAGAAAGGTTGAAAGAAATACACAGAAGCTCACACTAATACCCCTCACAGTTTACCAGACTGTGAATACAACACATCTGGAGAGGCAAGTCCATGGGCACTTTTGAGTAGCAGTCTGGAAGGGGTATTTCGGAGAGATAGAAGTAAAAAGTGTTTGCCTGAAAAACTCATTCTGATTAAGAGCCATAATACACAGCCCTTAAAACTGCCAGTGTTATCCAGCCACTGGAGCACTGGAAGATAATATGCTTACGTTTCAAATGCAGAATGCACCTTTCTGGTGCCTTTATTTTACTGTGCCCTGGGAAGAGGGGAACTTTTGTAAACATTCATTTATCTTAATAAGATTGTGCTTTCATAAAAACCCCATTAATTTTATGATAAGTTTAGAGGGGACCTAAGGGTAAAGCTAGCAGATAAACTAAAACGCTCTATCATCTCTTTCCCACAATACCTCCTTCTCACTATGGAAAGAAATTTAAAAGCATAGCCACTACAATGTATCTCAACAGTAACAAGAAATGCTAAGTTGTTATATCATGGCCAAGGACAACAGAAGAGTATACAGTGGTTTATACATTTGCTGAGCAAATGTATTTCCCTCTCCTTACCAAGGAAGAGTGCTAGAGAACGTAAGTGAGTAAAATGTAAGGAAACTACCTGAATGAGAGAAGAACTGACTGATAACTCAGTTGCTTCATGTGAAAATGAATCAAAGAAAAGATATTGAGAGGTGGGAGTATGTCTGAGAGAAGGTCAGACAACCAACACTCTTAGAGTGGGGAGAGCAGGGATAATACTGGAATGAATCTATATACCTCAGGTAATAAAATAAAACTTGCTAAAATTTAACATAAAAATATGACAGTGTCTTCAGAAGAAGCAAAAGTTGAATATATATTGTAAGTTCCAGTGGTGTGTGATTGACCCTCTCCTGACAATCTGCATTGTAGTCACAGACACCAACATATTTCTGGTTAATACATTCTCTTCAAGAGCTCTGGTACAGCCTGCAATTCCTGCTTCTACAGTGCTACATGTCATGCTTGTCTGCTGGCCTACTTCCAGGAACAAAGAAGCCAAAGGAATTAACAAATGTCTCTGAGTCCATGACAGAAAAAATGATTTCAAGTTTATGGGAGGTGGGAGGAGACTCAAGTTCTAGATCATTGCTCCCACACCCCTGACTGTTGGTATGTCAGAAACCACAGAAAAGAACAGAATGCACAACTTCTATCAAGTACAACACACTTCCAGTATAATGTTCTTCTATGCCTTTCATCCTCCCGCTAACCTGCCTAAAAATAGATAGCTATTACCAATGTCCCCAGAATATGAGGAAAGGATATCACAGCTCTGTAGTTCTTAGATGAATACAAAAATCTTTAATAAGATGAAGTGAGGGAAAGGTGCTTCTAAGAATCTGCACCTGTATTGTGGCAGAACTATCTGAAACTCTTAAATGAAAAATCCCCAAATCAGGCTAAATTAAAGAAAATAGACGGACGTACAGAAAAAGTTGAAAACTGAGCAGAGTATGCATAGAGCACTTGGTGACTATACTCCAAAGTGGGGAAGAAAAAAACAAAGAGAAAAATATTATTTCCTGTGATTCACAGTAAACAAAATTTTAAACTGCCGTAAAAATTAGTACCCAATGATCAGTAACTTAAGAAGTAAGAGAGTAGTTGAAAAGTAGTTAAAAGAATAACAGTACAAATAAATGACCAAACATGATAATCATAGGAGACAGGTACAGAATCTGAGAGGTGAGGTGGCAAACTGAACTTAGAGGCATAAGAGAAAAGAAACACAGAATGACACTCTGTAAGAAACATGGAGAGTACCAAACCTACACCAGAAAGCACAGAGACAGAAGCAGGTACCCAAGACGACACAGTTGATAGACCACAGAGGAGCTAGGCAGGGCATTCTCAAATGACTTGTCCCATAAATAAGGGTTCGGAAAATGATTGGTTAGTATAAGTCAATCTAGGCAAACAAAAGTCGAGATAACTTCAGAGCAAAAGTAATTATAGTCTCCTCAAGTGTACCTTTTGTAAATAACATTTATCAAGTAAAACTGAAACAAAATCTGACATTAAATCTTCTCTGGAAGGATAGGTCAAGTCAGATAACAAAGACAACTGCATTATGCCTAATGGGTGATTACCACATCCCCATCATAGTTTGCTATAGTCAGATTTCTTTGGACTGCCAACTCCCAAATAATGAGACAGAGTCTTCTTACTAAGTATGAAAGCTTGGCCTTAGCTTAGGCTTGTTCCCAACTAGCTCTTAAAACTTAAATTAACCCGTTAATATTTATCTACCATTAATTGCCATGTGACTCATTACTTCTTCTCCATACTGTAAGTCAGACTCTCCCCCTCACAGCCCCACCCCTGGGTATCAGTGGCAAATTTCCACCACTCTTCTTCCCAGAGTTTCTGTCTCTGCCCAGAAGTCCCGCCTATCCTCTCCTGCCTAGCTATTGACTGTTCAACTCTTTATTAAAGCAACCAGAAGGTGCCTTGGCAGAGACACATCTTCACAGTGTACAAAAAGATTATTCCACCACAGTTGGCTTGCATAATTAACTAAAAACCCATGGTAGACACTAACACCACATCATTTTTAAAAGGAGCAACATGTTCAATCTGATATTTTTTTAAATAACATAATTTTTTTAAGTGAAAAAAGAGGAATCTACCTACAGAAACCTTAGGTATGTTGTAGCAATAATTACTTGGGGAAATCGATACCATTGCGTATTCTGGTTAAGTAAAAGAGATTTTCAGATAACTGGACAGAAACAAACCCAGCTAGTATCAGTGTGTTTCTAACAGTATTCACTATTCCACAGAGGTTGAGGGAACTCTGTGTGAACAAGACTTAGTTTCAGGCCCAAAATGGAACAGAACAGACAAAACAGTCCCCTTATGCAGTTAGCCTTATCAATAACTCAGTGTCAGAGACAGGACAATGTATAGGATATCAGAGAATATTCAATGCAGGCCTAATGCCGTTTAAATACAACATGAAAGACCAGGCTTTTTAAAGCATGAAAATGCTAAGGAAATACAGACATAGGCTTCTTATGGTTCCAGTCAACCAAGAAGCAACACCAAATAAATATCACAGGAATGAAGAGCCTATTGTAACAGAAAAAGAAAAAAAATATGAAGAGAAGCATTCAGTAAACTTAACTCTAAAGGAACTGTGAATATTTATAAGAATTCTATCATGAACTAAAACAAAATTATTGTGAATTTCACATTATACCATTATTTCTGATTTAGAAAAGAAAATCAATCAGTTAGAAGAAATAGACACAAAGAATGAATCACCATTTGTTTATTCAGTAGCAGCAGTTTTAAAATATTGACCTTAGCTTTGTAGATTTCATAACTTCTTCCGTGAATTGAGCAGGATGTTTTCATAACTAGTTTATCTGGAAACAGTGTGAAATGCATTTCAAGTTCATCTTATTCAATAAAAACTCAATGTTCATACTATTTTTTTCTGCTTTTAAAAATTGCTTCTGTTTTAATCCATCTGTCCATTCTTATAATTTTGGTGCAATATTAACTTTCATCCAATAATAGCTATTTCGAAGTAATGTGCTTTGAATTTGTTGTTTTCTTGTTTTTGTTTGATTCTTTTAGTCTCTACATAATTATAGTAACGTGAATCTCTTTTTTAAAATAGTGGTGTTTTAAACTTTAGAAGTTATGTTTAGGTGTTTGTTTTGCTTTCTTCTCATTTTCTTATATATTTACTTTTTTAATTCTTTACACGTATGTGTCTGTGTGTCTGTGTGTGTATACACGTGAGTGTGTGAGTACCCAAGGAAGGCAGAAGAAGAAGTCTGACAACCTGGAGCTGCAGTTCCAGGCAGTCTTGAGCTGCCCAACATGAGGGGTGGGAATCGAACCCTAGTATTCCAGAAAAACAGGAAGCACTTTTAATCTCTGAGCCATCTCTGTGACTCCTCAGATTTACTTTTATGCATGCTTTTTTTTTCCCCATTACATTTCCAGATTTGCCGAAGGGCTTTAATTTAATCTTTAAACTCCAGTCACAAAACGAATCAAGAAACATCATTCCTTCTTAACACTGAGACACAAATAAGATACAATCACTTGGACTCCAGGTGAAGGCCTCAGTTCTAGAGAATGAAAGTTGCAATTTTCAGGCAATAAGGGATTAATAAAAATCATGTTACAAAGCACCAGGGAGAACAAAAGGCCCTGGAATTTCAAGGAGATTGTAAAAATAGCCTTCATGCAATTACAAATCCTTTAAACTCTGTGAATGTGGGAAATGAACATTTCTTGAACTAGAAACAGAATCTGCAGTCCCTTAGGATTATATGAAGTATAGTGATTCCAAAGGTACAAACTAGATATCCTTAGCCACACATGAGAAGGAACCATGAGACGTCTGTCACCAGAAATATGAAATAGATGACACTTCCCAAATGTTGGCTCTCTCAGGTCCATTTACAAGTAATCCTTTTAACTATTAAGCCATGGTTCTTTCCAAAGCAAGTGCCTTTAATTTCCTGTGTTCACCTGATCTCATTTGGATTCCTTTGTGATACTAAAATATTTTCTATAGTTGAATGATAAACAATATGAATTAAGATCTTAACTCTAACATTAATTACACTGATTGCATTCCTAACCATAGAGAAAATATACAAAGAGCCAGGTATTACTGTGTGATATTAACATTCTTTGTAGATCAATAATCTCTCAATTCCTACTAGATAAAATGTTCAGTGAGGCTATATCAATCTATATGAGCCCTTTAGTAAATCTCATTCTCAGGGTTACTCACATTTACCTCTTAGAAGTCTTGCTTATATTTCTCTGCTGCTGGAAACAATCTTCTTTACCCTTCTGAAATACCTGACTCCTACTCTCTTCATAGCCTAGTTTGGGTTCCTGCTAGTCTTCTACAAAATTGGTTTCTTCTAGACCTAAGTAAATACTTCAAATAGCATTTTCAATATGATGTTTGGCTGGCTAGCCATTATGATGGTTTTCACAATGCCTACTGAAATTCTGAGTTAGAGATTCTATCTTAGGTTTGGGTTTACATCATTTGGCATTGTTAATCTAGAACCACACACTTGAAAAGCATTGTTAAGCAGTGAACCTACTGCTTCGTTTTCATTTACTTTTCCCATCCCACTATTATTTTCTCTTTCATCTTCTAATTTTTCAATCTCTAATGGCCAAGGCCATCACAGCTTCCTCAATTCAGCCTTCAGATGCAGGCAAGCTAAATAATGCTGATGGTCTTCTGGTTAGAAGTTTTGCCTTCACAGAAAGTTCCCTCTCTAATACACAGGAAATCAAAACTACAGGCTCACTATAATGTGTAGGCATATGAGGCATAAGTCATCAACACTGCAGCTCATGAGATAAGAACTAGCCAAAAAAAGACAGACTATTAATAAAAACTAAAACCAGGAAAACAGAACCCCACGCCCACTCAAGGATTTTCCACTCTTAATCTGCAATGCCTTTTAACTTTCCAGAGACAGTAGGTCTTTGCTGGCACTCTGGTTCTCAGGGGAGCTTCTGTAATAGAGTTCTTGGCTCCATTAGGAAGACATATTTGTATAAAGTGTAAGGGATTATTCAGAGAATGCTACACGGTGGTGTATCATCAAAAAGAGGGGAGAGTAGACTGTAGGAACAGCCATGACACAGAGTAACACACACAACCACACACACACACACACACTCTCTCTCTCTCTCTCTCTCTCTCTCTCTCTCTCTCTCTTTTTTATGTCACAACAATAAAGAGTCTTTCCTCTCCACTCTTTCAGGGTGTGTAACCCTATGAGAACACCCAACATCAAGCATGCCTGTCAAAGCCCCACACCATATCATCACGTTTCTCATGGCTAAGAGCCAACACTGTCATCACTTGGTTTGTGCTGCTAAGGACAGAAAATGTGATTGTTCAGTAACATGTAATCAGCTTAAAAACAAATCTGGAAGACGTTACTCAAAGACTAGATGATATCCAGGCCCTGAAATTCTGAACAGACAAAGAAAATGAAAGATTCCTTTAAGATAAAAAGCTCTATCTGTGGCAAGGAACTTGAGACATCAGAACAAGTTTCAAGTCGATAAGTTTCGTAGTAAAGCTTCAAGAAACAGAGGAAACAATCCAAATAGCCCAGTCACTTCCTTAGAGCAGTCAAAAAAGCAAAGATCCAATTTCTGCAACTGTAATCTCTATCTTCCATGCCCAGAAATAACTTATAATATATTACTCAGGGAAAGCATCCTCCCACAGGAAGAGAATTACACTTATGAAAAACCAGGATAGCAGATCTAACATTTGAACTTTGTCCTGGCTTATATGATCTGTGACCTTGGGTATCTCATCTGGTTTATTAACCTAGTTTTTCCTTTATGTGAACAAGTGGAGGCAGCAACACTAGTTCAGCTAACTTTTTAAGCAAACATTTCATTTTCTTTTCATTCATGTTCTCTACCCCATCACATCTTACAATATGATAATATAGGAGATAAGAAATTTATGATATGGCATGGGATTGGAGAGGGAAACATAAAAACGCCACAGCAAACACATTAGTAATAGATTGCTCTCCAAATTGTAAAAGCCTGTTCTCATCTACAAAGAAGGGTTCTTAAAACTTCTGAATCAGTCTCTCTATGTACTGTCTTCATCCTGGGGACTGGCTTTTAGTAGACTTCACATAAGGATTTTCACGACCTCAGCTATGAGCTCAAACCTGAAAACATTCATGAAACCTATCTAGATCAAAGTTACTGAGTGGGTCTGCAAAATACAAAATACAACTTGGGAAGGGAAAAGTTCTTTTGCCCTAAGCTTCCACATCACTGTCCATCATTGGAGGAAGTCAGGACATCAACTAAAGTAGGGCAAAAACTTAGAGGCAGGAGTTGATGCAAATGCTGCTTACTTACTTGGTCAACCTGCTTTCTTATAGAAGCAGCAACCACCAGCCCAGGGGTGGCCCCACCCACAATAGGCTGTACCCTCTTACATCAATCTGTATCATGTTACTTGTATGTATGTTTTCAAGGCTCATCCTTTGGTGTTGGACAACCAATTGGTGTGTTCATCCACATCAGTTGTGTAAGATCACCTTTCCTGGTCCCAACTTTCCTCTGTTGTCTATAATTCTTCGAGTAGGATTAAGATTTCATGAGCTTTTTCCTGTCCAATTTGTCATGTTCATTGGTGTCATCACTGTTCAGCTCACATTTGGGCAGTCATATTCATGAGATTTTATGTCTTTAGCTTCTGGTATTACCAGGAGACGCAATCTCACAACCAAACCCCTGATCTCTCTGGCTTTTATAATTTTTATTGGCCCTCTTCCACCATGTTCCCTAAGCTTAGGGACACACACATGCGCGCGCACACACACACACACACACACCAGTGTATACCCTAAATCACAATGGGCTACACAACTTCTATTTTGATGGGTTGTGGTTTTCTGTAGTGGTCTCTGTCTATTGTAAAGAGAAATTTCCTAGATGATAGGTTAAGACTACACTTATATGATAGTATAAGGACAAATGTTTATTGATTGTTATTAGAGATTATGCTGGTTTAGTAAATTAATACTTGTAGATTCTCCTCCAAAAACCATGATTTCACTAGTACTTAGTAGTTACCTAGATTTCCAGTACCAGGCATGGTTTTCTTCTTGGTGAGAGAATCTTAAGTCAAATTAGAGAGCTCTTGGTTACCGCCAAGGTATGTGTGCCGCTACTGCAACCTTAGGGTTATTGTGCCGTGCTAGTCATTGATCTGGTTCATAATGTCTGGGTAGAACCCTTGGTTGCCTCCCTCCTTTGGAAGCTTGTATAGTGCCACCGGGTACCATGAAAGGCAATTCTCAGGGTAAGGCATTCAGGTCAGTTTCAGCTCAGGGTTTGTGGGCCCAGATTCTGTTGTTCATGGTATCTTTGCAATAGGCAAACAAGGGCAACAACAACAGGTTTTATGTTTTGGAAATCTCTTGGACAGTCCTGGACAACAAGTCAAAATAGTGTTTCTCACATCTGGTATTGGGGTTTTTTTTGGGTATTCTTAAGAGTTAGTCTTTTCTGAAGGGTTGAACTTAAAAAAAAAAGACTTTATTTATGGGTGATTTAATTTTCAATATATGGTAACATGAAGTGTGAAAGAAAAATGAGTAGGATACAGGAAAATAAAATTCCTGTATGTTTAAATTTATGGCTTGACATCTCATGTCTGATGTACACCTAACTGATGCTCAATTTAATTTAGATTTTGAATACTGAATCATATGACCAAATTGAAGAAATTGAAGGAATGCAATCTCACATGAAGTAAAGGTTGGGAAGAGGTAAAAATGTAACAGAGGGGAAGCAACTGGCAAAGCCAACTTGGAGAACAAAACCAACGTCTACTTAGGAGCTTTATATATATTGTCTATATATTGTCATACATATGTGCTTACATATATATTCATATATATCAAAACTTATTTTTTGTTTATACTTTACACAAATTTTTTTGCTTATCTTTTTAATAAAATCATTTTATTGTAATAAGCTCATAAGTAAAACATGTGTGATGGCTGGATTTAGAATTCTTTGACTTTTTAACAGTACAGAGTGGTATGCATGCTATTAGAATCCACATTTTCTGTTTGAATGTTTATCTTTCCTTGGGTGGTAATTTTCTCTAAGATAAGGTAATTTTTTCATAACACTGGCCAATAACAGTGAGCCACAACTTCTAGTCAGCCCCTTGACTATAAGATTAAACATCCTGTGTTGTTTGGAGCAGGAAGTATTCATCCTATATTAGGCAGCTCTCTTTAGAATAACAGTGCACATAGGGTCTGGATGCTATAAAAGATTACTTACCAAATTGTTTCACACTATAGATGCTAGGTAGCTTGATAATAGCTTTGCATGTGTTTGGTAGGCTAGGAAGATAGTAGGGGCTCTGTCTAGGAAGATAAAAGTCTGGCAACCTAAATTTGATTCTGAAAGCATGGAAAGTAGCACTGAATGCTAAAGAAGCTGAATTCTGAAGTCAATAAAGATGGAGATTGTAGCAGTAGATGTAGTGGCAGTAACAGCCAAGAGTAACAGAGGCAAAGACAAGCAGGCATGCAACAGTACTTTCTTCTCGGATCTCTTCACATCAGGGCTACTTGTTGCAAGACCTTGCCTGCTTTGAAGGAGAATCCTTTTCCATTAGCTAATCCTTTCTGAAACTTCCCTCACAGATTCATCCAAAGGCGGTAGTTAATTTCAGATCCCATTATGTTGACAATCAAACCTTAAGCCCTAAAGAGTCTTTCATATATTGAAGATTTAGTCTCAGATGTAACTAGTGTTCAAAGTAGAACTTAGGAGAAATGGATTGGATTACAAAGGCTCTGTCCTCATCAGTGAATTATCCACTGATGAATTCAAAATTTGAATAGACTTAGGTATTGGTATGACAATAAAAGCATGCTCTATAAGATGTACCTTGGTCCCAACTCCTTCCTGCCACTCCTGTTTCCAGTCTGCTCCAAGGTGAGCAGCCTCTTCTACCCTCTACTCTCTAGCCTGATTTTATTTTTTGCCACAAGTCAAAAACAATGCAACAAATGAATGAGGTATGAAAGTCCCTGAAACTATGTATCTAAATAAATCCTTGCTTCATTGTATTTATCTCTTAGGATGACAAAAGTCTGACTGCCATTGACACTCTCCATGCTCTGTACTGCTAAACCATAGTGGCTGGTAGGTTAAGTTTGTTCTGTGCATTTTCTGCATGTATTATTTCAACTCAACAGGTTTATCATAGCATAGCCCCATCACACTCTGAGGAGAATCTGTATTAATTTAGTATCTTTTTAAAGAACTTGCTAATTAGATCCTTTAACATCTCCCAACTCCAATAATTCCTAGGCTAGTTGCTAAGAACTGTGACCATCTCCTAGCCTCTCTCCCTCCCTTTGTGACTCACCAGACCCAGGATCCCTCCTTACCATGGACTTTCTAACTGATCCATATGGTGTGGAGATAAGGGAATGCACTTTCACTCATTTTATATAGAAAAAAAATATATATATATATATATATATATATATATATATATATATATATATATATATAAAGCAGATGAAAAGTAAAGAACTTGCCTAAGGTCACACAGCTAGTAGAGGCTTGATTCCAGGTTGACTGGCTACACACTCCAAGCTTCTGTTCAACAAAAAGTACTGTTTCCAGTTCAAAATTATCTGTGCACATTTATATCAAGTTAAACAATAATCCTTCCCTTAAGAAACTGACAACTTAACAGAGTACTTAAAACCCTAACAATTAAGGTTCTGGAGGTAGAGTACAGATCCTCAGAATTGGCAATCAATATTTCTCACCTGTTTCCCTTATAGGATAATTTATACTATGTCTATGCATTAGTCCTTCCCCTTAGCAGACAGAGAGGGTTCTTTTGTTTGAGTTATAACTAGAATATATTCTTAGAAGCTTACTAAACATTTGTATGACCAGGGGACTTAATTACTTCAGCCAGGGCAAAATAAATAGATATGTGCTTACCTCTGATAATTTACTCTCCAGTCACTGAACTTCTTGGAGACCTGAAACAGGTACAATGAGCTTGGTTATGCTCATCCTGATCCTAGTGAAATTTTCCACTTATGATAATAACTTGCATTTACACAGCACCTGCCTGTTTTCCAAGCCAGGCTTTATGACTTCCAAGGTGAGCATCTGCTAGCTGAAATGTGCAATTAACAAGATGAAAACCAGGAGGTGACAGGCTAGAACAACCTTCAGGAGTTTTATGTCTCTACAGAGTATTGACTTAGGCACTCTGAGTTATGAATTTTTCTACACATTCTATCCTACTATAGGGATTTGAATAATGATTATAATTGTTGTCAATTTTTATTCTAGAAAATTCAAATTTTCACTCTTATAAAAATCCTTGAAGGTAAATGAAGTCAATACCCCACTTATGTGGTGAGAAGATTGAGACTGAAAGTTAACTAATTTCTCAAATACATAAGAGTGTGTAGCATACTGGATATGAATTGAATTGCAAACTAAAGGAAGTTCTGTTCTATCCCATTTCTTCACTACAAACATCTTTAGATTGTTGGCTTTAACAAAAAAAAAAGGTTTTAACAAAAAAAAATGATTTAACAAAAACAAAAATGTTATTGTGCTGCTCACTGATTAATAGGACAAGAATTCAGGAAAGGCAGGACAAGGTAGTGTAGCTCTGATGATGTGGCTCCCATGGATTAGCAGGAGCTAAGTTCCTGCTCCAAGAAGGCTCATTCTCTTGCATGGCTGGTGCCGCATAGCTTCTTTTCTCCTGATGTCTCTCTAAATTATGCCTCATCATTGAGAACCTGGGCTTCCCATTTTAGGTAGCTTCTTGTTTTCCAGTGGAAGCTAATACCCAAAAGCAAGCATTCTCAGACAGAAGAAAGTGAAAGTAGAAATCCTCTAAAAAGAAGACTCACACCTGCCAAAATACCACCTTTTGTTTTATATGATCAAATCAATTAATGGAAGCACAAATTCACCAAGAAGGAAGTCAGCCCCATGTGAAAATAGGAGTATCAAAATATTGGACCATATTTAACAAACAAACGTTGACATTGCAGTGGCAGTTGGCACAGGAGTCATTTAAAGAATCTGTTGGCCCAAACCTCTGAAGATCTCCCTTACATAACTAGGACTTGATGTGAGAAACTGGTTGGGAATTGAATGAGCATGTTAGTTTAACTGTTGATACGATAAAATACCCTGACGAAAGCAACTTAACAAAAGAAAGAAACTCTATTCTGCCCCATAGAGTTCCAGCATACAGCCCATCTCTGTGAAACAGTCAGTAGGAGTAACACAGGACAGTTGGCCATTTCACATTGCTTGTCAGGAAGTAGAAAGCAAGAGTGCATGCATGCTGGCACTGGGTGACATTCTCTACCATAGATCAAAATCCCTCCTAGGGAATGGTGCCACCAGCAGCAGTCAGACCTTCCTAGCTCCCTCAATGCCATCAACATAATCCCCTATACACAATCCCCCAGGCTAACCTAATCCAGAAAACACCTCGTGGAGATTTTTCTTTCCAGGTGTTTCTAAATTATGTCAAGTTGACAATTATAATTAACTATCAGAACCAGCAGGTATATTCTATGAAACCTTGCTTTACACTAATCATTTGGTGACTAGGTTCTCAGAGAAAGGGTTCTAATAGTTATCATTGAAGGGGTATTGCAGAGGCTACAAAGCTCTTTTTTTTTAATTTATTTTATTTTATTTTAAAATATAATTCAACTTTACATATCAGCCATAGATTCCCCCATTCTCCCCCCCCCCCCCCCGCCCCCCTCCCCCCCCACCCCCATTTCCATCTCCTCCAGGGCAAAGACTCCCCCGAGGATTGAGATCAACCTGGTGGACTCAGTCCAAGCAGGTCTAGTCCCCTCCTCCCAGGCTGAGCCAAGCGTCTCTGCTAAGCCCCAGGTTTCAAACAGCCAATTCATGCACTGAGCACAGGACCCGGTCCAACTGCCTGGATGCCTCCCAAACAGATCAAGCCAATCAACTGTCTCACCCATTAAGAGGGCCTGATCCAGTTGGGGGCCCCTCAGCCATTGGTTCTCAGTTCATGTATTTCCATTCATTTGGCCACTCGTCCCTGTATTCCATCCATCCCTGGTCCCAACAACTCTTGCTCACATAAACCCTCCTCCTTCTCGCCAATTGGACTCCCAGAGCTCCACCCAGGGCCTGACCGTGGATATCTGCATCCAGTTCCCTCAGTCACTGGATGGGGTTTCTAGCACGACAATTAGGGTGTTTGGCCATCCTATCACCAGGGTAGGTCAGTTCGGGCTATTTCTCGACTATTGCCAGCAGTCTATTGTGGGGGCATCTTTGTGGATTTCTGTGGGCCTCTCTAGCACTTTGTTTCTTCCTATTCTCATGTGGTCTTCATTTACCATGAACATTCCTTGTGTTCCCTCTCTGTTCTTGATCTAGTTGGGATCTCCCGCTCCCCCAAGTTCTCTTTCCCTCGCCCCTCACCCCTCATTACCCCCACTCACATCCAGACTGTTCATGTAGATCTCATCCATTTCTCCATCATTGGGTGATCCCCGTGTCTTTCTTGGGGTCCTGTTTTCCAGGTAGCCTCCCTGGTGTTGTGAGTAGCCATCCAGTCATCCTTGTTCCACAACTAGTATTCTCCTATGAGTGGGTACATACCATGTTTGTCTTTCTGAGTCTGGGTTACCTCACTCAGGAGGATTTTTTCTAGATCCTTCCATTTGCCTGCAAACCTCATGATGTCATTGTTTTTCTCTGTGGAGTAGTATTCCATTGTATATATGTACCACAGTTTATTTATCCATTCTTCGGTTGAAGGGCATCTAGGTTGTTTCCAGGCTCTGGCTATTACAAATAATGCTGATATGAACATAGCTGAGCAAGTGCCCTTGTGGTATGATTGAGCATTCCTTGGGTAAGTGCCCAAGAGTGGTATAGCTGGATCTTGGGGGAGATTGATTCCCAATTTTCTAAGAAAGTGCCATATTGATTTCCAAAGTGGCTGTACAAACTTGCATTCCCACCAGCCGTGGAGGAGAGTTCCCCTAGCTCCACATCCTCTCCAGCACAAGGTGTCCTCAGTGTTTTTGATCTTAGCCATTCTGACTGGCGTAAGGTAGTATCTTGGCTCAGTGGTTAAGGACACTGATTGTTCTTCCAGAGGTCCTGAGTTCAATTCCCAGCAACCACATGGTGGCTCACAACCATCTGTAATGAGATCTGGTGCCCTCTTCTGACCTGCAGGCATACATGCAGGCAGAACACTGTATACATAATAAATAAATAAATAAATAATAAAAAAAGAATACAAAGCTCTTTTTAAATTTATTGGACAATTCACTGAAACAGCTGAGCAAAATTATGTGACATTACTCTAGACAGGGTATTTTAGCTTTTACCCACAAACCACAGGCAAAGGAAGCAAAATGCACTCAGCATTATTGCGTCAAACTCAAATGCTTTTGCACATAAAGTTATGTATAAAATAAGGAGCCAGTATTGAAATGTTAAGTCAGGTATGATGCTCCAGCTACTTGGGAGGCTGAGGCAAGGAAGGCTTGCTTGGTCAATTCTTGGAGCCCTTATCTCAAGATGAAATAAAAAGGGGTTGGGGGATTTGGAATTTGTCTCAGTGGAAGAGTACTTGCCTAGTAGGTTTGAGACCTGAGTTAAACATCCAATACAGAAAAAAAAATGGGGATGAAGATTAAAAACAAAAGAACTAAAGAGCTTAAGTAATTTAGTAGCAAGAGAAAAAGTCCCTTCAAATTAAAAACTGAGCAGGAGATCATGTTTTTCCTGCCAAGAGTTTTATCTCAGGACCAGCAAGGTGGCACAGTAGGTACAAACACTTCCGGTTCAAGCTTGATGACTTGAATTCAATTCCTGGAACCCACTTAGAAAGCCAGAAACAGCAAACAGCACTGTAATCTATAATCCCAGCACTTCTATGACAAAACGGGATTCAGAGACCAAACTGGCCAGATACTTATGGGATAGCTTGCCTGAAATATACAGCACTTCAAAAGCAGCAAGACTGACCCTGTACCATGGCAAGAGAAAGCAGTACCCCAAAAGTTGTCTTCTCACCTCCACAGGTACGCCATGGCACACACATAATTATGAATGCATGCATATGGACATATATGTACACACACACAGAGACACATACACCATCAAAGAGTTAAAAGAAAAACTGGGCAAAGAACATAAGTAGGCATTTCTTGAAAGAAGACATACATGCTAACACACATAAAGACATGCACAACATCTCACATTAAGGAAGTGAAAATCAGTAATCAGTGAGATATAAGAATAGTTATCAAAAAGATGAATGACAGAAAATGTCCGTGAGGGTAAAGAGCAAGGGACCATTGCACACTGTTGGTGCAAAGGTAAATTGGTATAGCCATTTTAGAAAATTGGAAGTCTCTGCATAATAGAAAAATCACATGCCTAAGAAATATCACCAGTGAAAATTTATTTGAAAATATGTGGAGTCAGTTTGCTAGAATGAATTCTGCACTCTCATGTACATCGCAGCAGTATTAAAATGGGTCATGAAATCAGTGCAAGTGTACATCAATAGATGGAGGACTAAAGACTTTGGTGGTCATATATCATGGAATACTTCTTAGCTTTTAAAAGGAGGAATGTCCTGTCATTTACAACAGAAAGGTTACTATGTGAAAAAGTTCATACACAGAAAAACAATATTTTATTACATGCTTTTTTCACATCAGTCTAAATATATTGAATTTGTAGAAGAAAGAAGGGTGGTTATAAATTTGAATGTAGAGAGATGATAAAATGATGGTCAGTTGTATAAAATTGTAGAGAGGAAGAACTCTTTGTTCCATACTTCAGCATGAATATTGTTATACAGTAGAATCCTGCATATTTCAGAACTGCTGAGAGAGGAAATTCCAAATGTTCTCACTAACAAAGATGTTAAGCATTTGAGGTGATGTATGTGTTAAATAGCTTTATTTAATTATTCTGCATTGTATTCATAACTTATCACCTTGTACCCCATACATTTATACAATTATAAATTGCCAATTTCCAATTTAAAACAGATGAAAAACAGCTCAGATTCATTGGAAGAATAATTAGATTTCACTCCGGGTGTAAGGTTAAGCATTCCCAACACCTGCAAGGGTCGCAGGTCTTGCTATTCTGGTTGCTGCTGAACGTGTCTCTTTGCACACTGGCCCTGCACTGAATTCGGTGAAACGGCATTGCTTTTCTTACTGGTTACATATTTCATGACCAATGGACCTTTAAAGTCAAGTTAAGTGACCCTTAGCTGAGATAGGTTGAATCATATGAAAGGCTTACTACTCAAACATGTTATACCAAAAAAATTTCAGTTTTATGCCATTCATCTTAATATTTTAGCTGTTCTTGACCACTGAGATGAGAAATACGAAAGCAATGTTACATAGATATTTATCAGTTTAGAAATGAAGTCTATGTTGTCTAAACTTTAAACTAGAGAGAACATTTGATGTTGGGTCAAGCCTACATAGCCAACATTTTTGCCTTCTAGTTCTTTATATCTCATTGTCTTAGTCACTGAAACCCCATCCTGAGACTGAGTCTGTGAGGTTATGAGAACATCAGTTATATTTGGAAAGGCTTGCAAAGGCCAGATTCCCCATTTATCCCTGTGGGAGCCAATGAGGTCAACTTCTACCAAGAACAATGGGCAGGCTCTCTATAAACACACCATTTTCTCTGTGACTCTCCCCATGTTGGTCCCCACATGAAGCTCTTGCTATTTATTCCTAACTAGAAAACTTTCAATAGCTGATCCCCTTTGAAGCAAGCCACTATTAAAGCGAAAGAAGGTAGACAAATGTAAAGCTTAGAGCTGAACTACTTGCTGAGTTGTTATGTGTTAGGAAGGCATGATTATATGTAAATAGCTCTCTCAAATCAGGGTTTATGTCATATGAAACACTCAACAAATGTAGAAGAGATGAATGTACCTCCTTTTTATTTACATATATTATTTATACAGTATTAATAAATGTAAACAGGTGTGCTATGATTTCACCTCAGAACTGTTCATTGTTTAATCACACATGGTTCAGACATTTTAATGTTCCATGTTTTCTACATGAGATCTTAACTCTAGCATTAAGAACTTGAGATTTGTCTTGATATTTGAAACATAATATTTTGATAATTACTTCTACCTCCAGAGAACCTGGAGAAACAAAATTTGAAGCAGGAATTGGAGCAAAGGGGACTGTCTCCCTGATATTCTACAGGAGATTACAAAAGGCTGTGAACTTGGCATGTCTGAGAAGAGAAGTGTGGCTGACTAACTATTCTCTCTTTAAAGAAGTCTGGGATCTGCTTGCTGTTTGGGCTGAGATACAAAACAATTTCTCTATTTTCCCAAATAGTTCACCCCTCCCTAATTATAGCTCTCAGATGAATGTTTTGTTGCCATCAGAAATCAGGCAAAGCAGGAAGGAAATAATCATGCATTTTCACTTAGAACACAGAATTTTAATACCCTTTTTCCTTTTGCTAACAGACCTTTCAATTTTCCTTCTTACATGTTTTAAGTATGATAAATTTTACCATTCACAATATCATTCCTCATCCATAAAATTACACCCAAAAAATTGCCATAAACAAGCTGGCTGAAAAGGAACAAGCATATATTTTTAAGAAAAAATAACCTTCATGTTTACAGAAATAATAAAGCTCATGCAGTACTTCTTTTAAAGATCTTGCTCTAAACAAACTGAATTATTCATGCATAGAATTGTACAGCATTAGAACACCTGTTTTCAATCATGCATAATGTAAAATCACTCATTACCTCACAAGAGCCTCTACATTTCCAGCAATCAAATGGCATTGAAACAGCAAAACAGGTGCCTGGCAGGTGGATCCAAACAGATGTTTGGGGCTTGCATGTCTTTTCTTGTACAGGTGTGATGATCTTGTTTGCAACTGCATAATTGCTATTTAAATAGGTAATATTTAATTCCTATGTACTTTAATATTTATTTTTACTCCTTCAATTCTTCTCCTTTCTTGTCACTGCCCGAGCTTGAGGTGGATTTGAAAGGCTTCAGAATCCTGTATGATGGAGTGATGCTAATTAAAGGTGTAATTCCTCTGTCTCAGACATTCAATGCAAAAGAAACTTCTGTTTTTAAAGTACACATCTTCTGGGTGAGACCATGGCATTTCAGCAGTGTGAATAATTACTGACCAGGATAGAAAATATTACTTTCCCTTTTTAGGTACCATCTAGAAGTCATATTTAACTATTTCTGTGTTCATACTAGTAATTTTAAAGTCATTCAGTGTAAATCTGTTAGAGCAAATCAGAGAGAGGGAGCATCCTTCTCCAGCTGCCAATACATTCTTTATTGAACTTCTGCAAAGATAGCTCTGTGTGTGTCCTCCTCATGAGGCATCAGAATGCATTTGCTTAAGCATGTTTTTCTAAAACATCTTTAAGTCTCAGCTGGAAATAGGGTTTTCACTTCGCCCTGGATTTATCCAATATAAATTCATTCAAGCGGAATAAGTAATACAGCCTTCAACAGGGGGTGTTGCAGTCACCTTATTTTTGTCTGTGTAGTTCTTACTTTCTTTTTTATAATCAACAAATTCAGTATCAGTGGAAGGTGCTATATGGAAATCTGCAAAGACAGGGAGTTTTTTCACGAGAGCAGGTGTAGCATGCATCAAAGCCATGTTTCTCTATAGATTCTTGCCTCTTTTTCAGTCAAGGATGACAGCCAATGAGACTGTCTGAAGTGAAACACATGTCTCTTCTGCTGAGAGTTGAGGGCTGAGGTACTCATATCCATGAAACTAAAGTTACTCAAAAGAACTTTGGATCATGCAAGCAACAAAGTAGGTCTTTGTCATGTTACATTGTATCAGGGGGAATCAAGATTTCAGGCCTCTACATGCTATTAATGTCATTCAGGTTTCCAGATGGGGTCATAATTTTTGAAGAACAAAGGCCCCAGAGGTGCTGTCGTTTTCTGTTCCCTTTTAACGTAATTTTTGTCTATGTGAAGATATGCCTATTGCTGAACTTGGTCACATACCATTTTCTCTAGAGAAGATACGCTGAGATGAGAGTACATATAATCATTCACATTATTCAGGTGGATGAAATGGATTTTTAAAGTCAAAATTTACCTCACCTAATTATTGCCAACAATTTACCATGTCAATGATTGCAGTTTTCTTTTCCTTCATGTACATCATAAATATAGTGGGAATGAAATACCTGTTGCCATGTATATTAAGCATGTCAATTCCATTTTCATATGTATTTCAGTAATTCTATAAATGTGTGAATTATTGATAGTTTATTATTATTGTTTTATTATTAGTTATGCATGTTTTAAGCTCAATTTCATTTAACCAATGTCTCAATAAATCACAGTCTCTATCATATAACTTCACCACCATTTTTAGAGCACTTATCCTAGTGCAAGTAGTATTAAGTTCTTTCCATATATTATTTGAATATTACACTACATTCACATAAATATAATATATAGTCTTTGTCATTTTTATGATTTGAGTTTGCTAAAAAGTTTTAGACCTACCAAAAGCTGACAGTATGAAATCCATTGTTAGACTTTGATTTCAAGTTCTTTTTCAGGAATGTACATTTTGGCCTACCACATTTCTACATTTTGAGGAGATAAGGTATGGGATATACATTTAACAGAACACTTCATCTCACCACATGTACTCACAAATGCATGTGAATGAGACGACAATTTTTAAAATGCTGCTTTTTCATTTTATCAAAAAATAGACTTTTTTTCTTATTTAATATATCCTGTTTATTTCCCCTCCCTATTCCTCCCAGTTCCTCCTAACCTCCCCTCTCATCTGAATCCACCCCTGGTCTGTTTTTCGTTAGAAAACAAATAATATTCTAAGGAATACTGATAAAGTAAAATATAAGATAGAACAAAGCTAACGCATAATAATAGGCCAAAACAAAACAAAAACAGAGGGAAATGAGCCTAAAAAAGGGCAAAAGAAATAGGTGTGGACATAGAGGCCCACTCATTCACACACTCAGGAATCACATAAAACACTAAATTGGAAGCCATACTATAAATACAAAGGATCTTTAGGTAAGAAAAGTGTGTGTGTGTATGTATATGTATATGTGTGTATATATATGTATACATACATATATGTCTTCATGTGTGTATATATATTATATATAAGTAATACATACTATATATGTATATATATATATGTATGTATATATATAAATTTACCAAAAAATATTCCAGACACAAAATTATGGGACAAGAAACCTCCAAAGTTGCTATTGAGTTCAATTCTGTTGGCCATCTACAGCTGGGCATGCTGTCTACCCTTAAGAATCGGTTTCTCTCTATCCCCACGATGTCTCCCTCTATCATGGTATCTCTTTCATTGCTTCCCCACTCCATCCCTGTTCCAGCTCGACTATCCCATTCCCTTATGTTCTCACCCACCATACCCTACCCTCCATTGTCCACCCTTCACCCCCAGTTCACTCATGGAGATCTCATCTATCTCCCCTTCCCAGGGCAATCCATGTGTCCCTCTTTGGGTCTTCCTTGTTAGCTAGCTTCTCTGGAGTTGTGGGTTGTTGTCTGGTTATCCTTTGCTTTACATTTAGTATCCACTTATGAGTGGGTACATACCATGTTTGTCCTTCTGAGTCTGGGTTATCTTACTCAAGATGATATTTTTTAGTTCCATCCATTTGCTTGCAAATTTCCTGATGTTATTGTTTTTCTCTGCTGAGTAGTACTCTACTGTGTATATGTACCACATTTTCTTAATCCATTCCTCAACTGAGGGGAATCTAGGTTGTTTCCAGAGAGAAACCTGGTGCTAGGGAAGTTACCAGGAATCCCAAGGATGACCCCAGCTGGGACTACTAGAAATAGTGGAGAGGGTGTCTGAACTGAACTGACTTACCTCAGTAATCAGCTCGGTGAACACCCTAACTGTCATCACAGAGCTTTTCTCCAATGGCTGATGGAAGCAGATGCAGAGATTCACAGCTGAACACCAGGCAGAGCTCCAGGAGTCCAACCAAAGAGAGAGAAGAGGGATTCTATGAGCAAGTACATCAGGATCATGATGGGGAAACCTGCAGAGATGGCCAAACCAAACTAGTGGGAACTCATGAAAGTTGCATCAATGGCTGTGGAGCCTGCATGGCACTGGACTGGACCCTCTGCTTGGTGAGACAATTGTGTAGCTTGATCTGCTTGGGGGGCCCCTGGCAGTAGGATCAGAATCCATCCCTGGTGCATGAGGGATGGATTCTTTTTGGAGCCCACTACCTATAATGGGACACCTCATGCAGCCTTGAGGCAGGGGGAAGGACTTGGACTTGCCTCTACTGGATGAGCCTCCACCCAGGAGGCCTTGCCTTCTTGTGGGAGGGGTGGGAAGTGGGTTGGGAGGCAGGAGGAAGGAAGAGGGGGATCTTTGATTGGTGTGTAAAATGAATGAAAAAAATCTTAATAAAAAAAGAGTAGGTTAAGCATGGTATTTTTAATAAAATTGCAATAGGCTTCTAACATAAAACAGTTGCCCAAAACACAGGACTATTATATCCTTAATGTATGCAAGTATATCTAAACCTATCTGTATCACATGGTCACTACTAATAACTGATTTTTTGTCACTTATATCGATAATATACATGTACTGCTTCACTAGCTCAATACAAGATTGTAAGAGCATGATATCTTCAAAATAACTGAAATACAAACACAAATTGTAACTGGGTAGGAACAGAAGTAGAAAACACTGAATAAGAACATTAGAAATAATTTAAATATATGTATATATATATATATATATATATACTAATGTAAAGTGCAAAAGGGGTTTTTAACTTATGAATTACCATATTTTACCTAAAGAAAATTTGAATAAGGCAACGTAGGATGGTGCGTCAATAGTTCAGAGCACTACAATGTTTTAGTCAATGGAAATGGAGGACACAGGCTTAAAAGGTAATCAGCAGTAAATATCTATGTTGATTTTTAGCCTGTGATAATTACTATTAATTTTTGAAAAACTTTCAGAGTATCCAGTAATTTACATTTTCTCAGAATTTCTCCATTCCATGACAATTTGATCATTTTCTCTGGTCTATTTTACCATTACATGCTAAGTCCAGCCTTCAGCAGAATAAAATAGTGGGTGGTATTTTTGGAAAGAAATAAACAGCAAAACAAAATATTGGCAAGTTATTTAATTTCCAAGAATTAACCAGTATCCTGGAATCCATTTTCAAAGACCATGGTTATTAACTCCCATGGAAAAGGCTGTCTTTGAGAATTAGAAATATTTCCATCCTTAACACATCACTCTCTGTGAGGTTAAATGAACAGTTTTATACATTTCTAGTTCCCATCAACATCATTTGGGGACATTCTCCTTACGCTAAAGAAAAAATGGCAGGGGAAAGAAAGAGACAAATGGTGTGAGATGTGAGTATATCAAAATTAAGGAAAGCAATATCCAAAACAAGTCTTAACTCAGAAAATTAGACCAATTTCTTTTTTCTAGAAAATACACTCCAGAGAGCATGAAGGAATGAAGTTAAGAGGTAGAGGCATGATCTTAGAAAACAGGGTCATTCCTTCCTCTCCATCACACAATGCAAACCAGATAGACCAGCAAAGTGGACACAAATCTTATTCTCAGGTCTAGCAACCAAGGCATCTGTTCACCAAGGAGGCCATTGTTAACAGCACAAAATACATTTATTCTAAAATCAAATCTGTTTCTTCGATTGATAAACAAATATATTTAGTGTTGTATAATGTGATATTCTGGTACATGTATACCTTATAGTATGATTAAAAGCAGGGTAATTTCCAGGCTCTGGCTATTACAAATAATGCTGATATGAACATAGCTGAGCAAGTGCCCTTGTGGTATGTTTGAGCATTCCTTGGGTATATGCCTAAGAGTGGTATAGCTGGATCTTGGGGGAGATTGATTCCCAATTTTCTAAGAAAGCACCATATTGATTTCCACAGTGGCTGTACCAGCTTGCATTCCCACCAGCAATGGAGGAGAGTTCCTCTAGCTCCACATCCTCTCCAGCATAAGGTGTCCTCAGTGTTTTTGATCTTAGCCAATCTGACTGGCGTAAGGTGGTATCTCAGAGTTGTTTTGATTTGCATTTCCCTAATGATTAGGGATGTTGAGCAATTCCTCAAATGTCTTTCAGCCATTTGTGTTTCCTCTGCTGAGAATTCTCTGTTTAGTTCTATAGCCCATTTCTTAATTGGACTGTTGGGAATTTTGATGTCTAATTTCTTGAGTTCCTTATATATTCTGGATATCAGTCCTCTGTCAGATGTGGGGTTGGTGAAGATCTTTTCCCATTCTGTGGGCTGTCGCTTTGCCTTGTTGACCGTGTCCTTTGCTCTACAAAAGCTTTTCAGTTTCAAGAGGTCCCATTGATTGATTGTTTGTCTCAGTGTCTGAGCTACTGGTGTTATACCTAGGAAGCGATCTCCCATGCCAATGCGTTCAAGACTACTTCCTACTTTCTCTTCTAGCAGGTTCAGAGTAGCTGGATTTATGTTGAGGTCTTTGATCCACTTGGACTTAAGTTTTGTGCATGGTGATAGATATGGATCTATTTGCAGCCTTCTGCAAGTTGATATCCAGTTATGCCAGCACCATTTGTTGAAGATGCTTTCTTTTTTCCATTGTACACTTTTGGCTTCTTTGTCAAAAATTATATGTTCATAGGTGTGTGGATTAACGTCAGGGTCTTCAATTCGATTCCATTGGTCCACAAGTCGGTTTTTATGCCAGTACCAAGCTGTTTTTATTACTGTAGCTCTATAGTAGAGCTTGAGGTCAGGGATTGTGATGCCTCCAGAGGTTGTTTTATTGTACAGGATTCTTTTGGCTATCCTGGGATTTTTGTTTTTCCATATGAAGTTGGGTATTGTTCTTTCCAGGTCTGAAGAATTGTGTTGGTATTTTGATGAGGAGTGCATTGAATCTGTAGATTGCTTTTGGTAAGATTGCCATTTTTACTATGTTAATCCTGCCTATCTATGAGCATGGGACATCTTTCCATTTTCTGACACCTAATCATCAGGGAAATGTAAATAAAATGAAAATGACTCTGAGATGCCACCTTACACCTGTCAGAAGGACTAAGATCAAAACCACTGAAGACAGCTTACACTGGAGAGGATGTGGAGCTAGGGGAACTCTCCTTCACTGCTGGTGGGAATGCAAGCTTGTACAACCACTTTGGAAATCAACATGGTGCTTTCTTAGAAAATTGGGAATCAATCTCCCCCAAGATCCAGCTATACCACTCTTGGGCACTTACCCAAGGAATGCTCAATCATACCACAAGGGCACTTGCTCAGCTATGTTCATATCAGCATTATTT
>CABHPQ010151335.1:0-15807 GCA_902168405.1 Peromyscus aztecus
TAGACAGGATCTAGGTAGCCCTGGCTGTCCTAGAACTCACAGATCTGTCTGCCTCTGCCTCGTAAGTGCTGGAATCAAAAGTGTGGCCTACCACACACAGTGAGGCTTTTGTTTTTAATGTGGGTTTTGGAGATTGAGGTTCGGTCAGTATGTTCTTGCAAAGCCTTTATCAACTGAACCATCACCCCAGCTGTCACTCTGTCACTCTTGGTCTTATCTCAAACCCTTTCCCCTCCTCACTGCTGCTTTGCTTCTTAATATCAGCTTGTCTGGGCATTTCCCCCCTTTTCTGATTCCAGGAAGTAAGCCTCTACTTGGAGACAGTCTCACCATGTAGTAGCCCAGGCTCTCTGGAACTCACTGGGTAGCCCATACTGGCCTTAACTCAAGATCTTTCTTCTCTGCTTCCCCAGTGCTAGTTTTATAGGTGTGCAAGGAAGTGAGTCTTAATGCTGGCCTTGATACCACCCCCCTAGTCACCGGGTTTATGGGCATAAGTCATAATCCTAGCTCATGAGACGTGGGGGTGAACCACTGGGATATGTTTATAGAAGTTTCCCTTACTCTCAGAAAGCATGAGGAACGGGAGTGACTATGGGGTTTTGGGTTTGGATTTTTGAGACAGGGTTTCTCTGTGTAGCCATGGCTGTCCTGGAACTCGCTCTGTTGACCAGGCTGGTCTCCAGCTCACAGAGATCTACCTGCTTTTGCCTCCCGAGTGCTGGGATTAAAGACGTGCACCACCACCACCCGGCAACATCGTGTTTTTAAACTCCTAAATGTCTTTGGAATGACGAGGCAGGCGGCCAGGGTAGCCATGCTTCAAGCCATGGGCAGCGTCTGTAGCAAAAGCAGGTGGCTGTGTACCACTGACAGGCAGCAAAAATGACACACCTCGCCGGAGTCCGTGGCAGTTCCAGCACTTGGGCAGCCAAAGCATGAGAAATGCCACAAGTCTGAGTCAACTTGGGGGTCCATGGTGAATCCTAGGCCAGCCTGGGTTGTAGTGAAACCCTGTGTCAAGGAGAAAAGGGAGCTTCAGCAAGATGGCTCAGCATGAGAGAGGCTCTTGTACACACACCTGAGCTGATGACCAGATTGTGTGAGGAAAGGGCTGTTTTTTATTTTATTTTTATTTTTATTTATTTTATTTTGGGTTTTTCAACACTGGGTTTCTCTGTGTATCCCTCGCTGCCCTGGAGCCTCTGTACACCAGGCTGGTCCCAAACTCAGAGATCTGCCTGTCTCTGCCTCCCAAGTACTGGGATTAAAGGCGTGTGTAGTCACTGCCTGGCTGAGAAATGACTCTTGAGATTCAATATAAAAATAGATGGGCCAGGCATGGTGGTGCATGCCTTTAATCCCTGCACTCCAGAGGTCTACCAAGAGAGTTCCAGGCCAGCCACGGCTACATAGTGAGAGCCTGTGTAAAAATAAGTAGATAAATAAATAATAATAGAGATATTTTAATTTATATGCCTGTGGGGGGGGGCGGTATGTGTATGTGAGCACAGGTGCCCAGGGAAGCCAGAAGAAGGTGACAAGATCTCCTGAAGCTGGATTTACTACAGTTGTGAGCTACCTCACATGGGTGTGAGGAACTGAACTCAGATCCTTTGTAAGACCACGTTGCACTCTTAACCTCTGAGCCATCTTCCTAGCCCTGGACAGCGAAGTAACTAAGGCAGGTTCTTTTTTTGAAAACATAATTTCTTTATTGGATCTTTGGGAATTTCACATCATGCACCCCAATTCTGTTCGTTTCCCAGTTCCTCCATACGGCCCTTTACCTTACAGCATCCCCCTCCCTAAAAAAAAATTTAAAAAAAAACAAAAACCATTTTGCTCCTGTCCTTCCTGGCTCTCCAGCATCTCTTCATTCATCTTAGTGGCACTGGTGTCGCAGTGTGTCACACAGTGGACCCTTTTGCCTATCAGCTTTACTTGCAGATGTTCACTGCAGTGAGTCACTGGTCTGGTTCAAGGCTTCTGGTTCCTGGTACACCATCATCACTGGACCCTCTCCGAAACTCCTCTCGAATATCCCTTGGCCACCCTGAGTCATTGGGATCCCGAGGGTATATAGTTCAGCAGGACCAGTCGCTTCACACGCTCCAGTAGGTCATAGATGGGGTTGATGTTAGGGTGGGCCAACCCAAGGGCCTGGATGTGGGCCTGGGTGGTAGTTCAGCTGGTCAGACCTGGCCGCTGGGGCTGCCCTCCTTTGCACAGGACAAAGCCTGCTCTCCCAAGCTAAGGCAGGTTCTTAGCACAACAGATTTAACTCTAGTTTCTTTCAAAGCAAGATGATACTGTTGACCCAAGGGTTTATTGATCTAGACCTAGTGAGGAGTTTGTGCTAAGCCAGTCACCCTCTCATGCTCAGTGATACCAGAATACTTGGAATAATCGTGAGCAAGCCTACAGTAGAATATTATGTTGCTATATAATCAAACTCATCATTCTGTTTCTCCGAGTTAGGAAAAATCAAACAGCTTGTAAAGAGGTAAACTGCCTTTGACATCTCTTCCAGAACACACATGCTCTTCAGTTTGGGGTTCCTCCTTGATGTCCCCTAGTTTACTATCTGATAGATTTTCCATATCCTTTGAGCTCACTATCCACAAAGCAAGTATGGTTTCCTTATTTTCCACTCCTGCATCATTCTACTTTCAAGGTGTATCTCATAAGGGACTTGGCAGATTCACCTGGGTGTGTGTGTGTGTGTGTGTGTGTTTGTGTGTGTGTGTGTGTGTGTGGTAGTAGTGGTAGTGGTAGAAGTTGTTCTTTCCCTCCTCTGGAATTTCTCTAGGTTCTCTTTCCTCCTCAGTGTCCTCCTTAATGTTCCATTGTTGTGGGATATTTGTACACCGTGTGAAGATGTATTGCAGTGACTGGTGTAATAAAAAGCTGAATGGCCAGCTGGGCACGGTGGCGCACACCTTTAATCCCAGCACTCAGGAGGCAGAGGCAGAGGCAGGCAGATCTCTGTGAGTTCAAGGCCAGCCTGGTCTGCAAGTTCCAGGACAGCCAGGGCTACACTGAGAAACCCTGTTTCAAAAAACAAACAAACAAACAAACAAACAAACAAAGCTGAACGGCCAATAGCTAGGCAGGAGGTACAGGCAGGACTTCCGGGCAGAGAGAGGACTTGGGAAGGAAAAGGCAGAAGAATCATCAGCCAGACTCAGAGGAAGCAGGATGGGCAGTATGGAGTGAGGTAACGCCATATGGCAGAATGTAGATGGGTTAATTTAAGTTATAAGAGCTAGTGGACAAGCCTAAGCTAAGGCCGAGCTTTCGTAATTAATAACAACTGTCTGTGTCATTATTTGTGAGTTGGTGGCCCAAAGAAAAATCCATCTACATTCCAGAGCTACTCTCTCTAATGAAGTTGTAGCATGGTACAGGACAAGGATAGAAAAAAGTGAAAACATCTCTTTATCTTAAATCAAATCAAAGAACAAGGTGTTGGAGCGATGGCTCGGTGATTAAAAGCAAAAAAAAAAAAAACCCACAAAAAACAAAAAAGCAAAACAAACAAACAAAAAACAACCTGAGTTCAATTTCCAGCTGTTAGTAAACCAAGACCCACCCACACGTGAAAGTTAGAGCATAACTTGTGAGAGTCAAATCTCTCCTTCCACCATGTAGAGTCCAGGGATGAAACTGAGGTCATCAGACTTGGCAGCAGGCATCCATCTTACTGGCCCCATGAACTTTTTGAGCTCTTACTATGTGGCTAATACCCTTTACATTTATCTTTCACTGTGCTTTTAAGTCATATAAAAATCTTAAAAGTGACACTTTAATAGAGTTGAGCTAAGCCCATGTATGTCTACATCACAGCACTGCATTAATAACCTGCAGTTCTCTTTATCCCATGCATTAATTCACTTGGTTAGGTTAACTGCCCACACTGGCTAGCACTAATGTTATACACCAGGCAACTAGATAAGATGGATGGAGGGAGCCATATTTTCAGATGTGGGAATGTCATTACACTTTGCTGAAGTGACTATCTAGGGCATCCTTTTAACTTCCATAAACCTAGGTGGGATTGGAAATGTAGCAAGGGCAGAGCATTTGCCTAATGAAGCCTGGATTCAATGCCGTATGGAGACTCAGTGCGTTCAGTTGTTCACATTTATGTCCTAGGATTTTTTTTCCCTCTATAGAATTCAGCACCTTCAAATGCCACACACTCTTGCCACCTGTGTCTCAGGGAAAAAATGAATGGACAGAAAAAAGTGTAAATTTTATGTAAGGTCTGAGGTATATGAAAGCTTAAGTAAGTTGTAAGGGTCTAAAAAATGTTTTAAGGTATGTAAATGCAAGTTATAAAGGTCCAAGAAAGTGTCTTAAGGTGTGTAAATGTGATTTGTAAAGATATAAAAAGGGATTTAAGATATATAGAAAAATGAAAAAATGTTTTAGATTTCTTTCCCTCTCTATGCTATTGTTATGTTGACTTCAAAAGTTCAGAGTTTTAACATTAATCAATGGAGTTCCAATAAGCTATTAACCTAGCTCTGGTAAGCACTGACTACTATTATCATAGTCACATATTAAATTTCCTTTGGTTGTCTTTAAGTATGGACTCAAAAGTGCTTCTCATTTTGCTAAAAACATCTGTCTAATCTATATATACCCAGTCTTCTGGATAGAGGAAAGAGTGTTCATGTTTTTAACCCAAATCATTTTGTGTCCCCAAGCTTCTACTGTGATTCAAAGGTGTAAGTCTACAGCCTTTTATACAATGTGAATTTCAGCACAGATTACAAACAGTGGAAATGCTAATATATCTAAAATTCTTTCTGTAAACTTAAAAAATTATTGTAAGCTTTGGGGAATCAACTTAAATCCACCTCTCACAGGTCAAATAGACCTCAGATAAGTACAGTCAACTAACAGCCTGCTTCCCCCACCTGCCTGTTCTGCTTATCCTGTGGATGGGATCCCAACCCCTTCGCTGGTCTTGGGATTCCCTTCCCCCCAACTACCAGAACCATGGGCCTAAAGTTTCAAATGCACACCTAAGAAAAAGATTCCCCTAAATCCCTTAATTTTACTTTCTGTCCCTAAAACTTATCTGTCCCAACAACCTGCTAGCTCCAGGTGTTCCCTCAAAATCTGCATCCAGGACCGCTTCAAAGCAGCTAGCCTCAGGAGGCCCAGCCTCACAGATGCAGCCTGTACTTCCCTAGCCCCAGGTGGTCCTGCAGAGCCTGGACAGTGAGTGAAACAGCCTGCTTTTCCCAGACTTGGCCAGTACCCCGGCTTTCTTGGGTTCCCAAAGATGTCTATGTTCCCAGACATCAGGAAGCAGTCTAAACAGCACAGCATCCCCATTCCTGCCTCACCAGTCATCCCTTCCTATTTCCTCACCTTTTTTTGTTTTATTTTGTTTTGTTTTTCGAGACAGGGTTTCTCTGTGTAGCTTTGCACCTTTCCTGGAACTCACTCTGTAGCCCAGGCGGCCTCGAACTCACAGAGATCCGCCTACTTCTGCCTCTCAAGTGCTGGGATTAAAGTCGTGGGCCACCACTGCTCGGCTTCCTCACCTTTTATAATAAATAAGAGGGAGGAATTTTGGTCAACTGAGAACCACCCACATTCCAGAAACAGCTGCTCCCCCAGCCCACCTTCAGCAACTCAGCACCAGCAGCCACACTACCAACAACCACCAAATGTAACACATTTCCACTGTGGCCACGAGTTGTATATCCTTTATAAAGCCCACACTATCATGGCTCTCTCTCTCTCTTCTCTTGTCCCACTCAGAGTCAGCCTTTCACACACACAATTTTAATAAATCTTTAAAAATTTAAGCCAAGCCCAGTGGTGGTAGCGCATACCTTTAATCTCAGCACTCAGGAGGCAGAGGCAGGTAGATCTCTGAGTTTAAGGCCAGCCTGGTCTACAGAGTGAGTTCCAGGACAGCCAGAGCTACACAGAGAAACTCTATCTTGAAATATAAATAAATAAATGAATGAATGAATGAATGAATGAATGAATAAATGAATAATGTTAAGCCAAAGATCAAAACTAGAGTATGGGGCACACAAGAAAGGAGGGGTGTCATTTACTGAAGCTCATGCAACCCATTGAATCAGATACAGACCTGGGCTGGGATTCCATTTACCTGACTCCCATATGCTTGTATTGTAAGGGGTCAGGAAAATGGAACTTTGAGTGTTTCCCTTTATTATAGAGTACACCTACCTTAATAAATAGCCAGTCATAGGCCACTTTGGGTTGGGGGGTTCCGTATGATGCTATCCTGTTGCACTCTTCCTTGAAGGAGGTAGCCTCTAGCCTCTAATCTATGGGCTGTAAGTATAGCTGCAAATTACATCTCAGGTCATCACCCCACCCCAGCCCATATCACACCCCAATTCACAGGTCAATGTCAGCAACTGCACAGGGACCACCTTACCAAGGACTGTCAATAAACACTCCAGCCATCGTCAATCAAGAGTCCTCCTTGCCTCATAGTGAGTGACCAAGTTACTTCCCAAGCCCACCAATGAATGGCACCAACTGTCTTAGACCAAGCAGCACCAGAGACAGGGGTCAGAGCCATGTGACTAAGGACATGCTCCTCAAAAAAAAAAAAAAAAAAAACAAACAAACAAAAAACCCCCACTTCTTTGAGGAAAGCAATAAAAGAGAATGGGGCAAATCTGGGGATACGGCTCGGTGAGTGAAGTGTTTGCTGCACAAGCTTGACATGTTGAGTTCAGATCCCCAGAACACACTTTTAAAAAGCCAGATGCAATAGCACAAGGAGCTGAAATCCCAGCATACCCCTACTAGGAGATGGGAGGCAGGAACAGGAGAATGGTGGGAATCTTCAGAGCCAGCCTGGCATCCACAGCAGTGAATAACAAGAGACCCCATCTCAGACAAAGTGGAAGGTTGTCCTCTGACCACACACACACCCTGGTATGTGTGTGCCTGGATTCAGGGAAGAGCATCAAGCATGAGTGTGGTTCTGATAGAATTTAACTTTGGCCTCCTCCCCAGCAGGGCTCTGGAGCTCAGGCAGCAGCAGTTTTCCCCGTGGGGCAAATGAATCAGACTTTTAGAGATCACATCAGCCACTGGCTGGAGGCGTAAAGGGGAGAAGTCCTGGGTGAGGCAACTGCAGTCTGTGCAAAGTCCGCAGAACACTTAGTAGTTAAAATGGTCTGGCAGCTGGACAAAGTGGGTGGGGCTCAATTGGTAGTCTAAAATTCATGAAACCCCAGGTTTGATCCCTAAAACTACATACAACCCAGCATGGTGGTACACATGGTGGTACCTGTGAACCCAGCACTGGGAGGTGGAGGCAGGAGAATCAATTCAACATCATCTTCCACTACATAATGAGTTAAAGTCAGCTTGAGTCACTACACCATCTAGCTGCGAATAGGTACACAAGGGCCAAATTCTTTAATAAAACTTGGTCCTATTCATTAGATGGATTTAGCTGTTCACCTTATCTATACTATAAGCCAGTCCATAAATCAGCCTATCTTTTCTTTTGTCTTTCCAAAGCCCCCTCCTGTAACTTATGTGATTGACCAGCATCACTCATTTCTCATACATTTACAAATTAAACTTTTTTCAATTAAAAAAATTGGTTTTTTTTCTGCCACCCCCACCCCCTTTTGGCTTTTTGAGACAGGGTTTTTCTTTCTGTGTATCCCTGGCTATTTTAGAATTCACTCTACAGACCAGGCTGGCCTCAAACTTACAGAGATCTGCCTGCCTCTGCCTCTCAAGTGCTGGGTTTAAAGGTGTACACCACCACCACCTGGCTTTCTACTTGGTTTTTCTGAGACAAGATCTCATTGTTTGGCTCTGGCTGGCCTGAAACTTGCTATATAGACCAGGCTGGCCCCAAACTCCAGAGATATGCCACCACACCTAAGTCAAACTCTTAAAAAATTATGTGTGTTTGTGTCAGAGGACAACTTACAGAGTCAGTTCTCTCCTTCCACTGTGTGGCTCCTACGGACTGAACTCAAGTTATCAATGTCAAGACTGGGTGGCCAGCCTTTTACCCACTGAGCCATCTCGCTGACCCTCAAGTACTTTATACTAGCTGACCTTGTTGCCAGTAGAATCAAAATGAAAACAGGTTGTGCTTTATGAAGAAACTGTAAACTGGAGGCAGCAGCAAGAAAACATCCCATTTATCCTCTGAACCCCAATTTTGCCAAAGAGAGAAACTTCAAGTCAACTTATTTTCAAAAGGTTTAATTCTCAGGATGGGAACAATGACCGGAGTGGTTGGGACAGTCATTTCTAGAAAAGGTTCTTTGCTGAGGTACCAAGATGGGTATCATGCCACAGAGTTCCTTTCACTGCATGATTCTCTGAATAGCTAAGCTGTTGAGGTGGGAACTACAAGTAAGCGGATTTCTACTGCACTCATGAGGTCCTCTGTTATTTTCTGAGTTTCAATAAACAATGTCAAGACTTCTCTTCATCCACAGTACCCAGAGGTGTGTCTGTCTGTCTCTTTGTCTCTCTCTCTCTCAGGGGTCTCACTATGTAGCTCTGGCTGGCCTGGTATTTGCTATGTAAACCAGATATTTGCCTGCCTCTGCCTCCCAAGGCTTACAGGCAAGTACCACCATACCTAGCCAGAAGTTCTCTTTTCATCTAGATTTCCAAGCATGAAGATGCTAACCAGAACACGTCATGGATGCTACAGGGTCCCTGAAGGCTAAGTTCTACTTACAGGTTTTCCCCTTGCCTGTAGGTTTGATGGTTAAGATGTCAAAAATTCTTGTCATTACAGTGATGACTGCCACAGAAGGCCGTCTCCCCACAGAAACATTCCTTTATGCTTCAGGTGTTTAGGAATCTGTCCTCTCATGACTTCGTAGATGTTTAAAGAGGCTACAGCTCCAACTGAAACTCATTCCACATTCTTTGCATTGGAAGGGCTTCTCACCAGTGTGAATTCTCTGGTGTTGACTGAGATGAGATTTCAGACTGAAGCCCCTTCCACATTCATTGCACTGATGGGATTTCCCACCGGGGCACATTTTCTGATGTTGTTTTATGTGGGGACACTGGCCGGCACTGTCTCTGCATGCATCACATTTCTGGGGTTTCTCTGCAGTGTGAGTTCTGTAATGCTGAATAAGGTCAGAACTGTAACTAAAGGCTTTCCCGCAGGTATCACACTGGTAAGGCTGCTCCTGTAACTCCAGCTTCTTGTCCTCTATTACTGTCAAGTTCCAGCTATAGGCTTCTTCACAGACACCATTCTTCTCGCTTTTCTGGCCCACGTGGAGCACTTGGTGTTCAAGGAGGCTGACATACTGGAAGAAGATTTCTCCACACTCATGGCACTGGTGGGACTTCTCTCTAGAGTGGAGTCGGAGGTGACCAGCGAGATGTGACCGTCTCCCAAATCCCTTCCCACACTCATTACATTTGAAGGGCCTCTCCCTGCTGTGCACACTCTGGTGCTGAACGAGATGGGACCTCACTCGGAAGGCTTTCCCGCATAAATGACAAGTGTAGGGTTTTTCACCCGTGTGAACTCGATGATGTTGAGTAAGGTGGACACGCTGATTGTAGCTCTTCCCACATTCCTCACACCTAAATGGTTTCTCCCCAGTATGGATTCGTCGGTGCTGAATGAGGTGTGCACTCTGAATGAAGCTTTTCCCACATTCATTACATTTATGTGGCCTCTCTCCTGAAGACTTTTTGTGGACATAGCTGAATTCGCTGCAATTCATCCTCTTTGAAGAGGGTTGTCCTAGGATTTCTTTCATGACAATTCCCTGCTGTTTACCTGCCCTATCTTGATGTTCATAGCCTTCACTATACCCTTGAACCTGAGAAGCATTACTTTGAATTTCTTCTGACAGTTCCATGTCTGCTTCTGAAAATTCTGGAATTTTCTTAACGTTCAGTTTAGTGTTCTTACTTCTTTTGTCATTGCCTAAAAAAGCAAAAAGGAAACACAAAGTTCATCAGTTCTTTTACAGAAAGAGAATAAACTGTCAAAAAAAATGTGGCATAAAAGGGAACATATGTATCTACCTAATGCCAACAGCAATGAGAATAACATTGGTATTGAGCCAATGAAAAGAATGAGACAAAATACAACAAAACAGGGCTAGGGAGATGGCTTAGCAGTTAAGAGCACTGACTGTTCTTCCAGAGGACCCAGGTTCAATTCCCAGCACCCACATGGCAACTCACAACTGTCTGTAACTCCAAGATCTGACACTCTCACTCAGACATACATGCAGGCAAAACACCAATGCACATAAAATAAAAAGAGAGAGGGAGAGACTTACTAGGCCAGTGATAGTGGCACCTGCCTGTAATTCCAACAGCTGCAGGGCTGAAGCAGGAGGATATTGGGTTTGAGGTTAGCCATACTACGTAAGTTCCAGGCCAGCCTGGGTTATATAGAATGAACTGAGAGATGGGGTGTGAGGAGCTAGGAGTATTGACTCACTCCTATAGTCCAGCAGTTGGGAGGATGAGACAAGAGGGTTGCAAACTGGAGACCAGCCTGGGCTATACAGCAATCCTCATGTTCAGGTGGAAGCAGGAGAATCAGAAATTCAGTGTCCTATCTGCTACATAGAGTCCAAGGCTAGCCTGGGCTACATGAGATGGGCTATCTCAAAAGAGAATAGAAAAATAGATACACTAGCTGGGCAGTGGTGGTGCACGCCTTTAATCCCAGCACTCGGGAGGCAGAGCCAGGTGGATCTCTGTGAGTTCGAGGCCAGCCTTGGCTACCAAGTGAGATCCAGGAAAGGCGCAAAGCTACACAGAGAAACCCTGTCTCGAAAAACCAAAGAAATAAATAAATACACATTTAAAAAATTCTTAAGCTTAAATTAAGACTAAAATAAGCTATAATCTTTGGCGGTTACCACCACAACTTATCTGTTTTTTTTTTTTTTTTTTTTGGGGGGGGGTTACTTTGTTTTTGTTTGTTAGTTATTGTTTGAGACAAAGTCTCACTATGTAGCTCTGGCTAGCCTAGAAATAAGTAGACCAGACTAGTTTTGAACTCATATCCATCCTCCTGCTCCTGCTTCCTGAGTGCTAGAATTAAAGGTGTAAGCCACCTTGCCCAGCCCATCTGTTCTTTCCTAGTAAGCTAATAATCAACGTTTGCTTCTAGCCACTCCCCGAACACATGCTCCCCAGACGTACAGCTTTGGGATTTCTCTCTGAAGTGGCGTTTCAGGTGCTCGATCAGGTGAGAGTGCCGACCGAAGCTCTTCCCGCACTCATTACACCCGTAGGGCCTCTCCCCACTGTGGACGCTGTGGTGCTGCACCAGGTGGGAGCTCACTCGGAACGCTTTCCCACACACCTGACACTTGTACGGCTTCTCGCCAGTGTGGACTCTCTGGTGCTGAGTGAGGTGCACCCGCTGATTGTAGCTTTTCCCACATTCCGCACACTTGAATGGTTTCTCTCCTGTGTGGATTCTCCGATGCTGAATGAAGTTTGAGGCTTGGAGGAAAAACTTCCCGCAGTCAGCACATCTGTGCCCTCGCTCACCATTTGATTTTTGCTTACGGCTGACGTCTGGGCCTGAGTTCAGAGCTCTTTTCTGCCTTGACTTGGCCACGGTAGGGTTCACTGGCCACCTCTGCGCCATGTCCTTCCGGTCGCTAACTTCTGCAAACTCTTGACTCGGAGCACCACTCCTTCCTGTGCTTTCTGCTGCCACCCAGTGTGAGTCAGGGCCGTCAGAAACCTGCTGTACCACAGGCTCTGGGTTGCCTTCCCTCGACTCATAATCTGGAATGAGAGAAGGAAACAGGCAGTCAGCTAGTGCACACACTGCAAGAAGGTGACAGAGGGAGTCGGGATAAAGGAGGAAAACAAGCATGTGTTAGGAACGCATGGCTTTGGGAACCGACAACACAGGGATCGGATGAATGTCGACGCAGAAGGGTGGGCATGAAGCTCGGTTGTATAGTGCTTGCAAAGCTACAGAAAGCCCTGGGTTCTGCCTCCAGTTGTGCTAGGGCACATCTGTAATCCCTACACCTGGAGGTAGAGGCAGGAGGATCAGAAGTTCAAGGCCAGCCTAGCTACATGAGACCCTGATGACAGAAAGGGAGAGAAAGGGGGGGGGGAGGAGAGTGTTAGGATGGCAGGTGTGAGACACCATGTCTTGTGTAGGCAGTGCTGAGGTGGCTCCCAGGCCTCTGAGCACTCTAAGCACTCTACCAATGGAATCGTACAGAATAGTCTCGCTTATGTACTTACTTTTTTAAACATTTACTTTCACATGTGGTAAGTATTTGTTTTAACTTCTGGCCTTCTATGATGCTATCAGAAATAGCATCTGCAAGTATGAAAATGATAAAATGTGGCCTTCTAAAGGAGAGAAGCTAAGGGGCAGAGCCCCCTGAACATGGTCTCAATGTGGCGGACAGAGTGAAGCTGTGAAGGTGCGGAATGACAGCGAGGCAGCCAGGCCTGGTGGCACTGTTATTTATTAAGTGGTGCAATGTTATTTATTAAGCGGCGCTGTTTACGGTGCAAGAAAAGCCACCAGGCACAACAAAACCCACTATAAGAGTCTATTAAGGGAAGGAAATAGAAGGGGGTGCTTAGGCCTATGGAAAGATCGTGCAGGAAGAGGAGGAGGGATGAGTGGAAACTGCTTTTATAGACACACACACCCCCTCCCCAGCACATGCGCACATGGGTTTACGTAACACTTTGCAGTACGTAAGGCCCTGGGATGACTAGGCATCATGCCAGCGGTCCTGGGGGAGTGGCTAGGAATTCTAACAGGCACATGCCTGTAATTCCTGCTACCTGAGAGGCTAAAACAGAAGGATCAAAAGTCCAGGTCAGCCTGAACAGTGAATTCAAGACTTGCCTAGACAACTAACTTCCTAATATCCTTTCTCAACATAGAAAGTAAAAAGGGGCCAGGCGGTGGTGGTGCAGCCTTTAATCCCAGCACTCTGGAGACAGAGGCAGGATCTCTAACAGTTCAAGGCTAGCCTAGTCTACATATCAATTTTTAGGCTACCCAGGGATATACAGAGTCCATGTCTCAAAAAAAAAAAAAAAAAAAAAAGGTGGGAGCTAGAGAGATGGCTCAGTGGTTAAGAGCACTAGCTGCTCTTCCACAGGTCCTGAGTTCAATTCCAACACCCACATGGTGGCTCACAACCATCCATAATGAGACTTGGTGCCCTCTCGGGCATGCAGGCATACATGCAGGCAGAACACTGCATACATAATAAATAAATCTTAAAAAAAAAAAAAAGAAAGAAAAGAAAAAAAAGTAGGGAGGAGGCTGGGGATATAACTCAGTGTACATTAGCACATGCAGATTAGTATAATGCAAGAGGTCCGGGGTTCAACCTGCAGTACCACAAAAAGAGAGAGAGAGAGAGAGGGAGAGAGAGAGACAGACAGACAGACAGACAGACAGACAAAAAAATCAGAACTCAAGAATGACATAGTATGGCGTTGGAGAGATGGCTCAGCAGTTAAGAACACTGACTGCTCTTCCAGAGGACCCAGGTTCAAGTCCCAGCACCCACATGACAGCTAACAACTGTCTATAACTCCAGGATCTGACACTCTCACACAGACACACATGCAGGCAAAACACCAATGCACATAAAATAAAAATAAATGACATAGTAAACAAGTGTGGCTGGATTTGAACTCATAATCCTGCATGAAACCTGAATGGGTACCCAATGCACACACATATTTTTTAATGGCATTTATTTATTTATTTTTTTAATGCTGAATGCCGTTTATTGAAGGAGGGAGGAAGTCTTAAATACAGGCTTACAGCACAATGGGAGGACCCCAGAGGGCAGAAGTTCGCTACCGTTGTTTTACAATCTTGCATCTAAGCTGTTAAAGCCCATTGTGCAGGATACACAGACAAGGATCTTCCCTTAAGCATTCAGGAGGGTGGAACCCGGCAGGGAATTAGCAAAGGGAGGATATCAAGGTCAAGGTCAGCAAGCAAGACAACAGTTACCCAGAACGGGGGCCAGGGGCCAGGGCCCTACAGGTCCCCCCTTTTACTAATAAATGAGCTTCTGACTTAGGTTGCGGCACACACATATTGAAAGGATATATGGTGCTGGTGGCTGGCGCTGGTTACCGTGTGGAAAGGTCACAGTCATGACAGCACCCAGTGGTACCTTTTAGAGCTTTATTAGAAGGAGAGAGAGAGTGCCAGACCTGGCGGAGGGGAAACACAGATAGATGGGCGCAGAGAGAGAGCGTGAGGGTGCACGTTCAGCTTTTAGGCTGGGAAGCAGTTGCTCTCTGATGACGTAATAAGGCGCCAGACAAGACACACACACTCACACATACACACATACCCCGAGCTGCACATATACAGAATCCTTACACATATTACATACACACACACACACACACACACACACATCTCTGATAACTGGTAAGTACCTCTATATTAACTGAAATACATAGGTAGCACTAATAGACTTAAATTACACAAGTGATCTGTATTAATTTAAAAGAAAATGAAGAAAATATTTTAATTAAATATAATACTAAATTTTTTTTTTATTTATGTGTATCTGTGTATGACATGTGTATGCTGGTGGCTTTGGAGTGTAGAAAACTACACCAGATCCCCTGAAACTGGAGTCACAGGCTGGGTGCTGGGAACCCAACTCAGGTCCATTAGAAGAGTGCAAGTACTCTTAGCCACTAAGTCATCTCCTAGTCCAAAATATAATGTACTTAACATATAAACAATTTATTGAGATAAAAGACTACCTCTATGGGGGCTGGAGAGATGGCGCAGAGGTTAAGAGCACTGCTCTTCCAGAGGACCTGGGTTCAATTCCCAGCACCCACATGGCAGCTAACAACTGTCTGTAACTCCAAAATCTAACATCTCACACTGACAGACATACATGGCAAAACACCAATGCACATAAAATAAAAAAATAAATTGAGGGCTGGAGAGATGGCTCAGAGGTTAAGAGCACTGACTACTCTTCCAGAGGACCTGAGTTCAATTCCCAGCAACCACATGGTGGCTCACAACCATCTGTAATGAGATCTGAATACCTCTTCTGACCTGCAGACAAACATGCAGGCAGAACACTGTATACATAATAAATAAATCTTTAAAAAAATAAAAATAAAATAAATTGATTAATTAAAAGACTACCTCTAAGATCCCAACAGACTGATGAACAGAAGACATGCACAAATAAATTGAGCCAAACAAAATACAGGGGTTGGTGAGATGGCTCAGCAGGACACAGGTACTCCCCCGCCCCATGCCTGAGGACATGAGGATTCCTGGAGCCTACATGGTGGAAGGAGAGAACTGACTCCTACAAACTGTCTTCTGACTTTTATATGTGTACTGTGACACACACACCTGGTTCCTTGTTAAGGGCTAGGCCAGTCCGGGGGACATTCCCTGAGGACATTCCCCGAGGCCCTGACGTATGGAGAAGGATTAGTTCCTTGTATAAAATCAGGAACTTGTTTGTCAAAGCCAGTAATAGCCTGGGGTCAGGCCTTGTGGGGAGCTGCAGTTTTGTGGATCCTGAGAATTAAACTTTCCTCCCTTGAAGGGCTGTGGTTATTGGTCCCAAGGCTGTTGAGCAGCAGGTCTATAATGCAATCGAGGTGTCCTCTGTCCCCTTTGTGCAACACTGCTGGGTTAGCTTCCTGCTGACTCTGTCCCATCGTGTGATAGCTTTTGCTGACCTTGTCCCATTTCTCCTCTGGCAAGCTGTACATAAGACGCTGTGCCTCTTTTTTTTTTTTTTTAGC
>CABHPQ010151335.1:16207-27493 GCA_902168405.1 Peromyscus aztecus
AGGTCCCCCTTTTATTAAAAAATGAGCTTCTGACTTGGGTTGCGTGGGATGTCAGCAGATCACCTTACCTGTCATGGAGACGCCTGCCCAGGCCACACAGGTGCTCTGTCTTAGGTTGGTGAGTGCCCCCCAGGCATTACCCATCTCTGAATACTCATTATCATACAGGCTCAATCGTGTGTGAGCTGCAGAGTTAATTGCTGACAAAGATCTCAAAGTGGCACTGGGCTTGCAATCTGTGTGTTCAATACAGAAAAGACCAACAGAGGTCCTATCTCACCCATAGCCAGTAGGCTAAAGGCAACTGAGCCATTCTCTTCCTTAACAAGCCATACTGTGCGTTGGTATCCTTGTAAGATAGTATCCCAAAAGCAAATGGAACTTGAGTTTATATATTTATAATTTTCAAAGCCAATCAAGATGTACGTAACTACTGAATTAAATTTATCATGTCCAATAGAATGAAAGATTAACTAACTGTGGTAGCTACTTTTGTTGCCAGGGTCTCCATTGTGCTAGCTGTAGTATGCCATTATGAAATGGTAATCCCAGAAAGAGTAGCAGTGGAGGGCGCCATTGCTATAATAGCAACGACACTGTGCCTCTTAATAAACCTGCATGAGTCGTCAGCTTGTGCAGGACTTCCTGATCCCAAACTTTCCTCAGCCCCTGGTCTGATCCTTCCCTTCAGGACCCTGTCACTGAAGAACAACCAGATCAACCACCAACAAATAAGTAAATGTAAAAAGAGGGCAGATTGATCAGGGTGGTGGTGGCTCACACCTTTACTTCCATCACTCAGGAGGCAGAGGCAGGCAGATCTCTGTGAGTTCAAGGCCAGCCTGGTCTACAGTGTGAGTTCCAGGACAGCCAGAACTACACAGAGAAACCAAAGAAACAAACAAAACAAAAAGGGGGTGGATTGGTGATATGAGAATGGGAATGGAAAATGAGTAAAAAGGCAACAAAGAATTAATGCCACTGAGATACAGTAATCACCACTCTGCTAAAGGAATATTCAGTGACACCTCATGTTCTCACTGTTAATCTTTATCGTCAATGGACTGGATTTGGCATCACCTAGGAAACAAGTATCTGGAAGTGTGAGGGTACTTCCAGAAGGGTTAACAAAGGAGGGAAGAGCAGCCTTGAATGGGAGTGGCACCATCCCAGGGGCTTTGGCCAGCACAGAAAGCAGAACATCAGAACTCAACCCCTTTGCTTCCGCACTGTGGATGCAATGTGACCAGCTGCCTCAAACATCTGCTACCAGGCCTTCCTCACCATGATGGGCTGTGCCCTCAAACTGTGAGCCCAAATCACCATTTCTGCCCTTAGGGTGCTGCTTGTCAGGGATTTTGTTACAGAATCGAGAAAAGTAATGAACACAGGAGTTTTTGTTAATAAGGCCTATTCTACTAAGAATTACCCAACTTGGGCTGGACAGGAGAAATGGCTTGGTGATTAAGAACATTACTGCTCTTGCAAAAGGACTGGAGTTTGGTTCCTGGCCCCCATGTCCAGTGGCTCACTACTAAGGGAGATCTGCTGCCCTCTTCTGGCCTCCTCTGGCACCCGGCATGCACATGGTGTGCACACATACATACAGGCAAAACACTCACAGACATAAATTAAAATAATCTGAAAACACACACAGGGCTGGTAACGTGGCTCATCAGTAAAGCCACTTGCCTTGCAGGCCTGGCGGCCTGTTTGATCCCTGTAACCAACATAAGGGTAGATAAACAGAACTGATTCCACAAAGCTGTCCTTTGCAGGCGTGATAGTGCACACCTTTGATTACAGCTTTTGAGAGGCAGAAGCAGACGGATATCTGTGAGTTTGAGGCTAGCCTGGTCTACATAGCAAGTCCAGGCCAACCAGGGCTACAGAGTGAGATCCTGTCTCAGAAGAAAAAAAGTTGTCCTTTGACCTCCATACTAAGGCACACAAACACATCATACATATACACAACACTAAACAAGTTAATAACAATTAATAAAAAATTAAAAAACTACCTCCCTTGTACTAATAGTCCTTCAATCACACCCTTGTTAAGTTAGAAACAATATGCGGAAAAGGTTGATTTACTTTCAAAGATTATAAAGTAAAGGGGAGTAGAGTGATGCTCAGAGTTAAGAGCACTGGCCGCTCTGGCAGAGGATCCAGATGTGATTCCCAGCACTCTGTGGCTCACAACCAACTCCAATTCCAGAGGATTCAACACCTTCTTCTGGCCTCTGTGGGTACTAGGCACACATATGATGCACACACATGAAGGCAAAACACTCATACATATAAAACAAAATAAAAAACTATGAAAGATTATAAAATAAAGCATAGCAGTTAAAGCATGCATGTGAAAGGACATGCTACACAGACTCTTCACAAGGTAACAAAACTGGTGAGTCCTCTGCATGCAGGTTGACAATTCTTACCCACAGGAGTGATACTCTCACAATTGTCCTTTCTGCCATCCCTACTAAGAGACTTCTGGGACTGGTCCAAATGTCCCCATTCCTCCAGGATGAAGGACACAGCCACATCAGCCACATCTTCAATTTTCACCAACTTCTGAAATGGGAGATCTCTGCTAAATTCCCACTCCCTGTGTGCAAATCTGCAGTAAAGGTAAAACCTGGGGGCACTAAGTCAGTAGCCAGGGGAGAGACTGCGCATCCAAACGGGAAGCATTAAGCAGAAAGGAAAAAGACAGAGGGAATGAATGGAAGGCAGCACCAGGGATGGGCCTGGAAGCTAGTTAAGTGCCTGGTAAAGATGGTGTCACAACCTAGAATCATTGGGGAAGTGAGCCTCGATGAGGGGATGTCTAGAACAAGTTGGCCTGTGGACAGGCCTCTGAAGAATCTTTTCTTAATTAAGGAATTGCTGTGGGAGGATCCAGCCTACTGTGGGTGGTACCACTCCCTGGGCTTGACTCCTGGAGTGCGTAAGAGTTGAGAGGGCTAGCTGAGTGAACATGCATTTCTTTTTGTCTGCTCTGGACTGTGGACATGATGTGACCAGCTGTTTCAGGTTCCTGCCACTCTAACCTGCTCACCACGGTGCACTGTGACCTGGAAAGTGAGCTAAGACAAACCCTTTCTTCCACAGCCTGTGTTTACCAGGGCATTCTGTCACAGTAACCAGAAACAAAACTAGGACGGATGGGGATGGAGGCCGAGAAGGGGCACGGGTTCTCATGGAGGGCAGAAGAGCGCTAGCTCACCTGGGACCCGGTTGAGAGGAGTGAGGCTGTCAGCTCCTGGCTGTCCTTCGGGGCAATGGAAGGAACCTGGAGAACAGGAAGGGCTGAGAGTGGAGAAAAGGTATAAATGAGACTATCTGGTGAGCTTCTCAGTGCCATCATGCTCCTCCTTTGCCCACGGAGCCCTGATGCACTGAAGTTAAATTCACCTTGGCTCTCAGGACCCTATACACTCTGGACCTGTCCTCCCTCTACCTTATTCCCTCTTCTCCCCAAACGCCAGGCTAGCTGGGCATGTGGGCACAGGCTTTAATCCTAGTGCTCAGGAGGCAGAGGCCAGTGGACTTCTATGAGTTCAAGGCCAGGCAGGGACACTTAGTGAGACCCTGTCTAAAAACAAAATTTCTCAGTCTCTCTGCTTTGGTCAAGCTAATCCCTGCTGGGCCACACCTCAGTAACAGATGCATTCAATTATGCTTAAGGCAAATTGGTATTTCCCAAGGCTGAGTTTCACAGGTTTTTAATGTGCTAACAAGTTACCTTCAGATCTCAGTACAGGGCAGATTCTGTCTCACTCAAACTCCCAGACTAATCAAGTCCTCCTGCCTCAGCTTCCCAAGTAGCTGGTACCACAGGCATGTGCCACTGTGCCCAGCAGTATGGACTGGTCTATTAACAAGGTCTAATGAACACAATTTAGTTTTTGAGTTTTTCTTATTGACCAACTTAAAATTATTTTAAGAATAGGATTAAAGCCAGGAGCGGTAGTGCACACACTTTAATAACAGTACTCAAAAGACAGAGGCAGTCAAAAAGACCTCTGTGAGTTCAAGGCCAGCATGGTTTACATAGTAAATTCCAGGACAGCCAGAGCTACATGAGACCCTGTCTCAAGGGAGGGGTGGGGGTTTGCAATATTTATAGTGAGGCTTCCTAAAGAACAAAAGAGGAATTTTTGTTTTACAGCTAGAATGACACTCATTGCATGTAATAATTTCTATGCTCGGTCTCAGCCACCAGGTTGACAAATACCCACATGCACACTGATAGAGATCTGTTTCCTCATCTTCAGAGTTACTTAATTGTTTCTAAGCATTGTTCATTCACTCTTCCCAGCAAGGCCACAAATAAACTACAGTAGTAAGAACGGAAGTGCACTGAACAGGGTTCTGTCAACGTGACAAAGCTGGGTCATCTGGAGGAGGGACTCGTGGTTGAGAAAATGCCTCCATAAGCAAGTCTCTAGGGCATTGTTCTTGATTGAGGATCAAAATGAGAGAGCCCAGGTCACTGTGTGTAGTGCCACCTTTGGTCTGGTGGTCCTAGGTGCTATAAAGCAAGATGAACACGCTGTAAGGAGTAAGCCAGTAAACAGCACTCCTCCATGGCCTCTGCAGCAGTTCTTGCTTCCAGGTTCCTCCCTTGAGTTCCTGGCCTGACTGTTCTGGGTGATGGACTACAAGCTGTAAGATGAAATAAACTCTTTCCTCACCAAGTTGCTTTTGGTTGTGATGTTTTGTGCTGGGTGGTTTGGTGTATCAACTTGACACAAGCTAGAGTCATCAGAGGCTCAGTTGAGGTAAGGTCTCCTTGAGATCCAGCTGTAAGGCACTTTCTCATTTAATGAGCAATGGAGGAGAGCCTGGCCCATGGTGGGTGGTGCCATCCCTGGGCTGCTGGTCCTGGTTTCTGTAAGAAGGTGGGTTCCTGCATCAGCTCCTGCCTCCAGGATCCTGCCCTGTCTGAGTTCCTGTCCTGACTTCCTTCAGTGAAGAACAGCAATGCTGAAGTGTGAGCCACATAAATCCTCTCCTCCTTACTTGATCTTTGATCATGGTGTTTTGTCACAGCGACAGACACCCTAAGACATGCTTTATCACAGCGACTGAGAACGAATTACAACAAGCAATCAGTACCAGGAATGGGGTATTGATGTGACAGACCTAACTATATTAAAAGAACTATGGCATTCTCAGTCAGTACTGAATCATTTGGCACAAAGATCTTTCCCAAGTGATGTGTCCCAACAAGATCTAGGACCATCCCATTGTTCCAAAAGGACAGTATTATATGATAGTATTCTTTAATCTGTTATGATATTTGCATGTCAAAATGTACTGCATACAAAGAGGTTTGATTTTTACTAAAATGTCTTAAAAAGTAGGGGTACTTGTAGGGGGACTGGGAGGCTGGGGATGTAGCTCAGCTGGTAGAATGCTAGCCTAATGTGTATTGGGCCCTTGGGTTCTATCCCTAGCGTCATAGAACCAGACATGGTGGTGCACGCCTGTAATCTCAACACTCTTAGAGGTAGACACAGGAGGATGAAGAATTCAAACCATCATCAGTTAATAGTGAGTTTGAGGCCAGCTGGGCTACATGGGACCATATATCAAAACAAACAAGGTGTGGGGCTAGAGAGATGGCTCAGTCGTTAAAAGCACGTACTGCTGTTGCAGATGACCAGAGTTCGGTTCCCAGCACCCACATCAGGCAGCTCACAATCACTTACAATTTTTTTTTTCAAGATGGTTTCTCTGTGGAGAAAGACAGTTTTTTTCAAGATGGTTTTTCTCTGTAGCCCTGGCTGTCCCAGAACTCATTCCGTAGCCCAGGCTGGCCTCCAACTCAGATTCACCTGCTTCTGCCTCCCGAGTGCTGCGATAAAGGCGTGGGCCCCCACTGTCTAATCACCTGTAATTCTAGTTCCAGGGGAACCAATGCCTCTTCTGGACTCTGCAGGTAATGCATGCACATGGTGCACATATACATGCAAAACAAAAACACTCATACATATAAAATAAAAATAAATGTTAGCCAGGCGGTGGTGGTGCACACCTTTAATCCCAGCACTTGGGAGGCAGAGGCAAGCAGATCTCTGTGAGTTCGAGGCCAGCCTGGTCTCCAAAGCGAGTTCCAGGAAAGGCACAAAGCAACACAGAGAAACCCTGTCTCAAAAAACCGAATAAATAAATAAATAAATAAACAAATAAATAAATAAATAAATATTAAAAAAAAAAACCTTCTAAAACTCTCCTAATAGTCCCTATACTTAGAGACATTGTCTTCTGTTGTAAGAATTTAGCAGTCCCTGTATCTGAGGTAGACATTAGAATAATTGGTTTTCACTGTATCTAGGGTGAACAGAGTAAATAGTTTTCATTGTATCCAGGGCAAACATTAGAGTGAATAGTTGTTTTCTGGAAGTACTTTGACCTTGAAGAATCTTTGTGGAAAACAGTGATTGTTTTCTGTAATTTGTAGAATTGTTTTTCTGAAAGGGTGTTGCAGTCTTCACATGACTTTGGTCACAAGACACCTCGGGCACACCTGAGGCTCTTGGATTATTGTGTATTGCAAACAATACACAGTAAAGGACTGAAGTCGTGAGGGCATGTGATGCTTTCCTTCAGAGAGACATCGAGATTAGGTTAGGGACCTTGATATGAGGAAATACTTCACCCAAAAAACAACTTTGTGAAACAATCAATATGCCTTTGTATGGCTGTTTGGGGTTTGGTTCATCAGAGGCTGGACCTTCCTGCTGCCACACAGGCCTTAAAATTTCTTCTTGGAGTGACCTCTTTGACTGACCCACACAACACAGATTACCCTGACAGTCTTCATTATCATTTTTGCCACAGGGGGTCCTGGGAATGGACCCAAAATCTCGCCCTTACTAAAGAGACACTCTACCCCTGAGCTGTGTATGGACTGTCCCTATTATAGCTTTCTTAGTTTTGCTTTATCTGTTTTTGAGACAGGGTCTCAGGTAGTCCAGCCTCAAACTTGCTCTGTAGCCAGGATGGCCTTGATGGTCCTCCCGCCTCTGCCTCCTGTGCTGGGGTCACAGGTGTGCTCCACACCTGGTTTGTGCGGTACTGGGGACAGAACCCAGAGCTTCATGCATGCTAGGCAAGCACTCTGCCAACTGAACCATATCCCCAGTTTATGGATCTTGAGTGAAAGTGTGATATAGTCTCAGTCATCCAAGAAGCTGTCCCTCTCTCAAGGGGGTCCACCTGCCCATACTCCAAGCCCTCTTTTGACCATGTGACCAGAGCCCCCATGCTCTAGTCACACTGACTGCACTGAATGGATGAGCCTCACCATTTTCCTCCAGAAGATTCTGTGGCTCTTGATCAGACTGGGCCTCCGCAGGCAGAAAGTGGTGACTGAAGGACTCCTGCGTGGCTCCGGATGGTACCATCTTCTGAGGAAGCACTTCAGGACATGTGACAATCTAACAACCACAACTACAACCAATCAGCAAAATTACAGACGGGGATGGGAAAGAACCCATTAGAGTCCATTAGACTGTCACGGTCCCCTTGCTCAACACTGAACTTGTGTCTGTAACAAGCCAGACTCTGACTAAACAGCAGTTTAACAAACATGGATTACTTCTACTGGGAAATGACTTCCATGAGACATCCCCACATGCAAATACACAATTATGAACTCCATGTTAGACGGGAAAGATACACAACCACAGGACAGAACAGGTGAGACCCACTTTAGCCTGAGAGGCTAGGGAAGGGTGTCACTCTGTAAACACCTAAAAGATGTTAAAAAGGGGCTGGAGAGATGGTCCAGTGGTTAAGAGCACTGGCTACTCTTCCAGAGGACCCGAGTTCAGTTCCCAGCACCCATATGGTGACTCACAATCATCTGTAACTCAGCTCCTGGGAATCCAGAGTCCTCTTCTAGCTTCTGAGTGTACCAGCACACTTGTGTGCACACACACACACAAAAATCTTTTTTAAATAATTATTTTTAAAAGGAAGGCAGGGCCGGGCGGTGGTGGCGCACACCTTTAATCCCAGCACTCGGGAGGCAGAGCCAGGCGGATCTCTGTGAGTTCGAGGCCAGCCTGGGCAACAGAGTGAGTTCCAGGACAGGCTCCAAAGCTACACAGAGAAACCCTGTCTCGAAAAACCAAACAAAAAAAAAAAAAAAAAAAAAAAAAGAAGGCAGGCAAAGCAAAGGGGGAGAAGAAACCCAGGCACAGAGAGAGTTCCCAACCTTCCCCTTAGGCAAAATAGGGTATTTGATCCAACCCAGGATCCCAAAGAAGCTGGGGAAGGGTAAGGGTAAAGGGCGAGAGATGAAATGGGAAGATGGAAAAGTCATTATGGGACTCAGGAAGTCACTGCTGGTCAGACTAAGATTTAAGACACCTTATGTTCCACATAATTCCAGTTCTCAGGAGACAGAACCAGGAGGGTTGCAGCAAGTTCTCTATTCCTTGCCTCAAAAAAAGACTTAAGCTAGGTCATGTCCAGCATGATATCAGCCTCTACCATCCTGCTCTCAGCCCTCAATCCAACCTAGGGTATATATAATTACCCTGCTCCAAGGCACAATCCAACCTAGGGTATATATAATTACCCTGCTCCAAGGCACAGCTTACTCCTAGAAATTGTGAAGGCATTAAAATTCTGCCACTCCTCTGTGGGGGGCCGTTCTCGGGTTCCTCGTGGCTTTACCCAGCAGATCCACATAGAGGATGATTAGGACCACGGGCCTGAGTGCAGGTGTCTGAGATGGTCTGCACTTGGCTGTGCTGGGGGAGGAGGTCTTTTGCTCCACCCCGGGTGTCTCTATAAAAACCCTGGGGCAGAGACAGTCGGGGCCGTTGGAATAGGTTCCAGGCCCTCTCGAGGCTATCCTTTATTTTCTATCTGTTTATCTCCGCGATATTCTCCGGAATAAATCCTTCTATCTAATATTTCCTGCTGCTCACACTCAAGAAAACTCTGGGAAGCTGTGGGGGTGGTGGGTAAACGCCCCACACTCCTCCCTTGCTATCTGAGTCACAGGGTGAGCTAAAGTTGACCAAGAGTCTGAGGATGTTCTGGAACTCTGGAGTACCCCTCATCCTCAGGGTGGGAATGATGAGATCAGCACCTTACACTAAGATACAGACACTCGCCGGGGCACTGGTGGCGCACGCCTTTAGTCCCAGCACTCGGGAGGCAGAGGCAGGCGGGTCTTTGTGAGTTCAAGGCCAGCCTGGTCTACAGAGCGAGCTCTAGGAAAGGCACAAAGCTACACAGAGAAACCCTGTCTCGAAAAACCAAAACAAACAAACAAACAAAGATATTGAGGAACGAGTGGAACCCTCAAGGAAACTTCAAACTCTTCCAAACCCATAGGCTTTTGTTCTGTTTGTTTTTAGACAGAGGCCTTCCTTCTCAGAATCCTCCTGTCTCAGCTTCCCAATTGCTAGGATGAAAGGCAGTTCCCACCAAATCAAGCTCTAAGTTCATAAGAAGAATACACTGAAAGGAAAAACCAGAGAGAAGGAAATGCCAAAACTGTTTATACCTCAAATAATTTCAAAGCAGACTCAGAACCAGCAAATAGGACCATCAAAATAGAATACAAACATCAGAAACAGATGCCCCAAACAGGCAGAAATTTAACAAGTGATAAAGACAGCATTTTTACTTTTGAGTCAGGGTCTCTCTCCCCATAATTTTGGCTGGCCTAGAAAACTCTCTGTAGACCAGGCTGACCTTGAACTCATCGAGATTCATCTGCCTAGCTCTGCTTCCCAAGTGCTGGGATTAAAGGTGTGTGCCAAAAGATGGCATTTTAATAAGAAAAAGGTTCCTTTAAAAGCTGCTGTGCTGGGAGGGTGGTGCTGGAGAGATGGTTCGCAGGTTACTGTAATAGCATATACTGCTCCTGTGAGGACCCAAGCTCGGTTACCAGCCCTCACATCAGGTGGCGCACAACCACCCGTAACTCCAGGGTCAGTGAAGTCAATGTCCTCCAAGGGCATCTGCACTCACATGCACAAACCCAGACACAGAAACACACGATTAAAATAAAAATAAGAACCAGAGAGATGGCTCAGTGGTTTAGAGCACTGGCTGCTCTTGCAAAGGACCTGGGTTCAATCCCCAGCACTCATATGGTGGCTCACAACCATCTGTAAACCTAGCTCCAAAGGATGTAACATCCTCTTCTAGGCTCCATGGGCACATACACACCTGCAGGCAGAACACTAAGACGCATAAAATAAATAATTCTCAAAACATAAAATAGTTTCTTAAAAAGTTGCTGGATGGGGTTGGGGATTTAGCTCAGTGGTAGAGCGCTTGCCCAGCAAGTCCAAGGCTCTGGGTTCGGTCCTCAGCTCCAGGGGAAAAAAAAAAAAGTTGCTGGAGAAATGAGATAGATTTATGAGGAAAATAGCTGGAACTACACCAAAGACACTATATCAGAACACACTCTAGATGAAGAAGTCTGTTAAAAAGGAATTTAAAAAGGACTGAGGAAAGGTTTTCATAAGCGGTAGTGAAGAGAACCTTCTAAAGTATGAACCCTAGAAACCAGGACATAAGAGTGACACTGGTTCATATCTAAGTACAAGAGATTCCGAGACTACAAACTGGAAAAATAGCATATGCCAATACAAAAGGCACAATGCCTATTGTTCCTAATAGGTAAGAAATGCAATTAAGAAACACAAGCATAATTTGCAAAAAGAAGAAAGGGAGAAGGAGGAGGAAGAAGAGAAATAATATTCTTTTTTTTAAGATTTTATTTATTATGTATACAGTGTTCTGCCTGCAGCCAGAAGAAGGCAACAGATCTCACTATAGATGGTTTTGAGCCACCATGTGGTTGCTGGGAATTGAACTCAGGACCTCTAGAAGAACAGCCAGTGCTCTTAACTGCTGAGCCATCTCACCAGCCCCTGAGAAACAATATTCTTTAAAACTCATTACTTGCTGGGTATGGTGGCGCACGCCTTGAATCCCAGCAGCTGGGAGGCAGAAGCAGGTGGATCTCTGTGAATTCGAGTCCCTTCGGGTCTACACAGTGAAATCCAGAATACCCAAGGATACATAGTGAGACCATCCAAAAACAAAACAAAACCAGAATATGACTGACTGAAGCACCAGGGGCCTAAGACTCTCAGCCCTGCTTGGCAGCTCCTCAGCGCTCACAGCTGCTTCCTCGATGCCCCTGGCTCCTCCCCCACTCACCTGTTGCCCGTCCTCCTCCAGTTCCCTCTGGATACTTTCTATCACAGCCACGGCTTCTTCTCCATTCTCGGGGTG
>CABHPQ010151336.1:0-30955 GCA_902168405.1 Peromyscus aztecus
GCCTACCTGTGACCTGCCCCTGAGGTGGGGCTGAGATGGGAGCCCTTAAGACCCAAGATCCGGATGTGCCGGCTCTCTTGGTTCCTGGTGATCCTGGATTTTGGATGGGAGACTGAGCAGAGTTCTCCAGAGAACACCGCTGGACTGCACCTCCCCTCTCCTGGATCCTGTAACCAACTCCTTTACTGGCTGTAAGTTACCCCAAAATAAACCTCCTTTTTAACCCCGTGGAGTTACCTTAATCATTCCCCCAATGGTTAAGAATCACTAAAGGAAGTCCTTCTGTTTAACCTGTCAGTTTTATGCAAATGTAAGTATGCGATTATAAAAACAATATGGATGCACACTGCTGCTTTCTTCTTTAAAGAGCAGCCACACAGGGTGACGTGTGGGGAGTTTGGGTAAACAGCATGTTGAAATGTGGAACATCCATCACGAGCAGTGTGAGAACGGTGGGCTGCAGCAAAGGCTCAGCAAACTGAACTAAGGAGATAACCCGGGATGGTCACTGGAGTCCACAGGGACAAACAGCAGGAAGCAGCAATAATAACAGGAAGGCACAAGGCACAGATCGTACATGCTTTCCTTCCTTCCCTTCCCTTCTTTAAAGGGCATAAAATTATAAAAAGCAATAACAACATGCTGCTGGGTTTATAACATTTATGGATATAACATGTACAAAATAAGCCCTCAAATGGAATCGAGGTGTGTGAGTAATACTTCTGTGTCTCAATGGAATTAAGTTGATAGGAATCTGAAGCCAGTTCTGATGAGTTAAGATGTATATAGCAAGCCCCAGGCAACCACTAAGGAAATAACTCAAACTATACAGTGGAAAAATATTAAAGAAATGAAAATGCATCCTATATCTATTTAGAGATTTATTACAAGGACTTGGCTTATACAGATGTGGGGGCTGGCAAGGTCCTGGCCACATCCTGTGGGGTGGGGTACCAGGAAGGGCTGGCTGCAACTTTCTGGCCAAAGCTGGCTTGAGGTCTGCAAAGTGGGATTTCTTGTTCCCATGGAAGTCTACAGTGTGCCTTCTACTACCTTTCAGGTGATTGGACGAGGCCCACCAAGCCTATGGAGGATGATACCCTTTGCTTACAGTCAAATGATTGTGGTTCTTAATCACAGTTATAAAATGTAACGGCTGAATGGATGTTTAATGACTGATTAAGAGAGATGTCCTAGTTAAGCTGTCACTTAAAACTGACCATCGCACAACCCGCGTACACTCCTCCCTGTGCCTACAGCTGAGCTTTAGGTCTACCTTTTGGGTGTACTCTCACCCCTACTTAAAATCCCTCTGTTCTTCCAGCAGAGTCTGCAGGACCCCAGCCCAAGATGGAAAAGCTCATGTAGAGTGCAGGCGATTCCCGAGTCAGGCCACGTTCTTGCCCACTGTGGATTCTTCGATTTTCTTGTCCAGAGCCTTACACATTTGGAGATGGTGTCCACTCTCTCCTGGACGGTGCTTGCTCATGCAAGGCCAACTTTGACACATTATTTTGGCTGCCACAGCCTCCTGGATCCATAAGCCGATGTTTTCTGTCATCACCTTTGCTAAGCGTCCCAGGATCCAAATAAATACAGCATCCCCTGAGTGGTGTTACAGCTGTCTTAAGGTATTCGCAGAGAGATTCCTGTTTTAACATTTTTCCCCCACTTCCCTTGAGCCCAACATCGATTTTTTTTTTTTTTTTACTACAAAGCCTGACTCAGGATAGAAAACCAGCAGATAAACATTGCCATATGTTTTTAAGCCTCGCAGGAGTATGTGCATGTGTGTGAGGCTGATACCATTTTAAAAGTTCCATTCCAGGACCTCTTATCATATGGAGCTATTAGAAACAGAAGAGGGCATTTGGGCTGGGGGCAGCCCTTCCTGTTCCTTTAAAGGCTTTTATAATTTCTATTGGAAAAAGTGCAGCTGGGACCTGGAGACCCAAAGATGAACATGCAGGGCAGAGGCCAGCCAAACATGGTTACATTTATTTACAATAGCAAGCGTGGGCAGTCTTTATCGCTGCAGCATGCTGGGTACATGCTAAGTGCTTTGTAGGCTGAATCTTACTACCACAGTGTGGTGACAGTGCCATCTTTCTTATCCCAGTTTCTGGATGAAGACACAGAGGTACCGACAGCCCGAACGACTTGTGGACAGCCTCACAGGTGTGAGTGGTAAAACTGGGGTCTGACCTTGTGTTTGTCAGTTTCTGGAGCTCAGGCACACAACTGGTGGCTGCACCAGAGATGTGGCCGAGACAAGTTTCTGACACTACCCATGGCACTGCTTGGGACCATTCAGAAGTCCCTGCTCATGGAGCTGCTGTCCTTGGATGCCACTGGCCACGATGTGGCTTTGAGAGTCATTGTTTGTGCCTAAGCTCTAGGAGAAGAGAAAGATCCCCAGGGAATGGTGAAGATGACAGCCTGCTCCCATAGGAAAACCCTTTTCTGTTTCCTGATCCCTTGCAACATGTTGTCACAGAAAAGTAACCCTGGTGGCAGGGAAACCACATCACTTAAGACTCTAGTTAAATGATTAATTTTCTTCGTATTAACTTAAAATGAGCCCGTTTAGAGGACTACTTTTTCCTTGAAAGCATTGCTCATTACGCTATCATTCTAAGTAATTAAATCAGAATAAATGGCTCTGTGAAGCTATTTTAATGTAACATCTAATTATATCTGACCCAGACTGTGAACTGTAATCATTAAGCACATGAACTGTGTAATGTTCTGCACATTCCTTAATAATTTATATTGCAGGGTTCAGCTGCTTGGAGCTGCCAGCATCTTCCAAGACACCTGTTCTCTGCCCAAGATTGCAGAGGTAGCCTATCTGTCCTCTGATGTCCCAACTGAGCAGTCTTCCTGTGCAAAACACTTCACACATGACCAGCACATAGGGACAGATGATAACTGGTCATTCTTGTCCTAGAGCTAACCGATGTCTGTGAGTGCTCAGCTCCCAATGGAGGACAGACCATGTTTGCTTCTATTTTTGAGGCACATTAATTATCTTGACAAGGAGCTAGCACCTTGGTGGGATGAATGGCTATTATATGCTTCTAGCAGTTGGTAGTTTTTGGGGCTTGATGGACAGTGGCCCTGCTGGGGAGGGAACCTCACCCTTGACTGGCTCAGTCTTAGCTCGCAAGGTGTCTAGACTACAGAATGTTGCTCCTAGAAGGGCTCCCTTGTGGTTTGCCTTTGCATTTCGAGGCATCTAACTTGGCCGTGGGAAAGTGTTCTTGGCTGGAGCTCAAGAACAGACCTCTCTAAAAACCAGGAAGGATGTTTCAACCAAATTTGGAAAGACATGACAGTATGACAGGTTTTGTTTTTGAATTTGAGATCAAGGAATGAGAAAAAAATGATATCTGTTGCTAAAATTAGTTTCCAGTTTGGACCTTTTTATTTTCCATCTTCTTTTATAAGCATCACTCTTGCTGAAATAGCATGATGACTCTTTTAAACATACAATTTGGGAAATACGATGCCTCTTCTTAGGAAGAACAGAAAAGAAAAGGTTTGGATTTCCCAATGGAAGTACCCAAAGTTTAAACATTTGAGAGAGAGAGAGAGAGAGAGAGAGAGAGAGAGAGAGAGAGAGAGAGAGAGCGCTTGCGTGTAGAGACCAGAGGACAAATTTCGGGAGTAGATTGTCACCTTCCACCTTGTTGAGGCTGGCCTCTCTAGCTTCTGCCTCTGAACTACTCTAGTCCAGTTGAGCCACTGCCTTCTGGCCGATTCTCTTGTCTCCACAGCCTCCGCTTGTCACCTCGCATGGCAAGTTCTTTCACCCCTCCCCCGACCCCTGGCCATCTTCCCTGCCCTAGAAATGAAAGCTTTCTTGTGCTACTGTTTGATGTGAAGCCTGCCCCGCCCTCCGACCTTGTCCATGAACTTGCTGTGCACTGCCCAGATGCTGAGTTCATCTGCTTGGCTAGTGCACTTCTGTGAATATCATTTGCCCGCTGCACAAGGGCTGATATCATCAGTTATTGGTCACTGTCCTCACCCTGCTAACAGTGTCTCTCAGGATACTATGGTTACCTACTCTAAAATAAGCAAAGAGCTGGACATGGTGACACTTGGGAGGCAGAGGCAGGCAGATCTCTGTGAGTTTGTGGCTAGCCTGGTCTACAGGCCAGGCAGGGCAATATAGTAAGACCTTGTCTCAAGGAGGAGGGTAGGGTGGCTCAACAGTTAAGAGCACTGACTGCTGTGCCAGAGAACTCAGATTCAGTTACTAGAACCCACAGGGTAGCCTACAACTCAAATTCTCGTTCCAGGGAATCCACAGGCCGCAGACATACAATTTGTACACAGACATATAAGCAGGAAAAATACCCATACACATGAACTAAAATCAAATCTGGAAACTTCTGATTCTGTAAGTACCTCTGGGCTCTAGGCTCTTATAGGAGATAAGGGCTGGGGAAAACTATTGTTATGGCAGGCAATAAATCTCAGTGTTATCTCTTCAATCCCTGGGGCCACTTATTTTATGCATTATCCCATATAACAGATAGAAAACCCAAAGTTCAGAGAAGCTAAGTGACCCACCAAAGAACACACGGAGAATGTATTATGTATCAACTGACTAATCTTTTGGCCTACATGGTATTATTACAATGTTGCTTTCTAGGATAGATATGTGAAATGTGAAGCACAGAGGAGATCGATTAATCTACAGCCATTATTTGGACTTTCCTGTGTGTCACAAGAATTGCCTTAGCCAGCTCGGAGGAAGTAATTACAGGCACCAATGTGGCTGTGTACTGTTGCCTAGTGAGCCTCGCGCCTACCTGACGGGACAGTGCAGAGTACCCCTTCCCTGTGTCACTTCATGAATGAGGAAGGAGCCAGGATACCCATTCTCTCCCAGCCCAGGACTCTGGGACGCGAGCGAAGGCCTTTTCCTGCCTCAAGCGGAAGGCCGTTTTTAGCTCCAGAAATGTGTGTATTTTGATGGGCATGCTCTCGCCATATCTCCCTAAATAATACAAACTCAGCTGTGGCGCTCTCCATGTCTGTCTTCTGTGTAATTTCTATGTCATGCAATCAAGATTGCTGCCTGAGAGACTCCAGCAGATGAATTATTCTCTACTCCACTTCTGCAAAAAATTAGGCTCTTTGATGTGAAAATTACACATACTCAGAGATATGCTAATGCGTAAACGACTTGAGCCGCCTGGGTGGGGGGCAGTGGCTGATAGCTACGCGGGCACTGGCGTCATTGGCACCTGCAGCGGGCTGCTCGTGCCTAAGTGTGGAAGAGCTCTCTGATTCTTCCCACTTCAGAGACTTTTGGTTTGCAAGCCCTTGATATCTTTCTTAAACCTGGTGGGGTGATTGTAATGCAAAATGTGACCATTGGAAAATACGGTGTGCTGCATGCAGGTGAGTGGAGAAGAGTAGGGTACTCGGAATACTGGGGACCTTCCATTCACTCCTCCAGGCTCTCGTCTGACACCTATTTCTGGGACATTAGTCATTAGGTGCTCAGCAGAGCATAAAACAGATGCAGAGTTTGCTTTCTTGGGGTTTTCAGGGCTTAAAATGATGCCTATTGGTAAAGAACAGGAAGACTCCTTGGTCGGGAAGGTTGCTTGTGATAAAGATGAGAGGTAAGGGCCACATGGCATCCTCAGGGAGGGGTCAGAGGTGCAGAGCTCAGGCTCCACTCCTCACACCTGGCATCCTACCAGCATCTTTGGGGATTCCTAGGGCTGCCACCCTTGGAGACTCACGGCAGGCATCTGACGAGTTATAGGACCAGAGGTCCGAGCACACCAAGATAGCCAGAGCCCTGGGTCCAGGCTAGGTGCCTGTAGCAAGCCGCTGACCTAGGGTTTCCCAGCTGGACTTCTAGGGTGGGACCGGGTCTTGACTTGTCCCCAGCCACTCAACTCAGTTGAAGCCAGGGAGTGAATTGCCTGGATCACCTGAGAGACCTTTGCCAAGGAAGGAAGAGAAGGAGAATGGACAGAGAGGAGAAAACAGTTGGGGAGGGGCAGGCTCTGTTTCTTTTTTTCTGTATTTGTTTTCACACATGTATGCTCACCTGCGTATATGTGAGTGTATGTGTGCCCATGTGCTTGTAGAGGCCAGAGGTCAACCCTGGGCTGTCATTCCTCAGGAGTTCTTTGCCTTATATTTGGAGAAGTGTCTCTCCTTCCCTGGTATTTACTGCACAGACTAGGTTGGCTGACCAGCAAGGTTGCCTCTGTCTTCCTGGCACTGGGGTTCCCATCATGCTCCACCCCGCCGGGCTTTTCCGCCTGGATTCTGGGAGTTGAACTCAGGTCTTCTCACTTGCATGGCAACCACTTTACTGATCAAGCTAGTTCCCCACTCCTTGCCACATTTTAATGTTGATAGTTAATGAAAACTTGCAAGAAAAAGACAAAGAAGGCCCTTAGACTCTGCATTCAGACTTTCCACGTGGCAACTTTTTATCCAGGTGCCTGCCGTCTATCCAAGCCTCTCTACACAGACACGTATTTTTCCATAGGTGGATGTATTCACATGTGTAACTTAGTTCTCAGAGAAGTAACCACTCTCAGCGTGGCTTCTGGTTTTGAGGTGAGTCCTCACCACCGATGCAGCCTCTCTTTAATCACCTGCTCGGCTAGTGGGATGGATTCTTGGACTCTTATGGGGACTGAAGGTTTGTATTCCAGGTAAGGTCTATTGAATAATCACTATGTGTTTTCTCAACTCCAGAGCCTTTCCTAGGGTGGAAGTTCTTATTCTGGAGTGATCTTGCCCCCAAGGGATATTTGGCATAGTTTCCGGACATTTTTTTGGTGGTCACATTGGGGTCAGGGAGGGGCTGCCACAGGCATCTGGAAGACAAGGTCAGGGACACTGTCTACAATACACAAGACAACCCCACAGCCAAGAATTATCCAGTCCCAAATGTGAGCAGTGCCCAGGTAGGTGGGGACAGAGGCATCGTCCTAGGGCCTACAAGTGTATACTCAGGAATGGACAGATGTCATGTTGCAATGTGTGACTCCACCTTGGGGTTCGCAGTACACTCAAACATAACAAAGACCCCAGAACAGTGGTTCTCAACCTGTGGGTTACAACCCCTTTAAGAATGAATGATCCTTTCATAGGGGTTTCCTAAGACCATCAGAAAACAGATATTTATATTACAGTTCATAACAGTAGCAAAATTACAGTTATGAAGTAGCAACAAAAGTAATGTTATGGTTGGGGTCACCCCAGCACGAGGCACTGTACTGTACGGAAGGGTGGCAGCGTTAGGAAGGCTGAGAACCCCTGATCTGGGGTGTCTTCAGGAAACCATGGAAATGAGTAGATGCATCTTGTTTTTTTGGGGGGGTGGGGGTGGGGGTGGGGGGTGGACCTGACTGTCCTTGGGGGATGTTTGGAGAAGCCCTGATACAGAAAGAGCCATGAATCTGCCTTCCATGGAATCAGCCAATATGACCATGGCATCCATGGCAGTGGCAGACATCAGGGTTGCGAGCCTGAACTCCTTAGGGAGAAGTCCAGCAGGCCGACTGTCTTCAGTTGTCTTCACATCAAGCTGAATCATGAGTGCTGCCTTGAGGCCGCAGATGACACCAGCACAGTGTCCCCTCCCCTCCTCAGTTTGCTCCCTGACAGGTAAATACCAGTGACTGGTGGTGTAACCGGTCCCTCATTTCATAAGTCAGGGGACATCTATTATACGGCTAAACCCACAGAGACACGTGCCACCCTGCACGTGTGATTATTTTTGATGATTTAGTGGTACTTGTCAACATGACAGAATCTAGAATCTTCTGGGTGATGAGCTCCTGGCTGTGCCTTCAGGGGATCATCTTGATTATGTTATTGATGAGAGAAGACCCATGTTAATTATAGGTGGGACCATTCCCTGGGTTTGGGATCCTGGGCTGTATAAATGGAGAGCGTGAGCGGTGCCCAGGGATCTATCCTCTTTGCCTCTCGATTATGGATGCCTTGGAACTCCTGCAGCGTGGCCTTTCCTGTGGTGGTGGTAGACTGTACCCTTCAACTACAAACTCTCTTAAACCCTTCTCTTTCATGGGGGAAACCCTTTAGTCAACTGGATCTTCCCACCCATGCCCCATGCTGCAAAACTCAGGCTGGGGAATGAGTGATCCCCTAGAGGAGTGTGACTACTCATCTGCGTACTTACTTCTTAGCTCCCAAGGCAGTGGGAGCTTGCCAGAATGAACTCTCCCTGAAGTTGCTTTTGCCGGGGTATTCTGTCATAACAGCAAGGAAAGATATGAAGACAATTTTCTTTCACATTTGTGCTTTCGCTCTAGGCTCTGTCTAGTGGGATTCCAAATAGAAGCCAAGAAACATGCTTCCCTGGATCCTCCAGTGGCAGCCAATCTCCTCTCTAGATCTTTGTCAGCACACAGAAGTTAATGTTTAGCTTTCCGTGTTGTGACAGAGGCTCCTGGCTGCTGCCCGTGACCCGCTCTCCCCTCCCTCCCAGAACCACAAGTTTATTTGAGCTAGCAATACACCCAACAAAAACACAACATCCCTGCTTGACTTAGAGTCAGGGCTGTGTGTGACTGCAGACACATAGGACTTTTGTGAAGAATGTTGATATATGTAGAAGGTGCCCACTTATTTTTCTTCCCTACATCTATTGGAATGTGCCTGGAATGCACATGGGATAACCTGGGCTCCTGCAGTCGTCTTGGGCCATAAGGTGATTTGAAACATAGGAAACATTCTCTCTGTGTTAGTGAAGCAAAAAGAGGAACCTGCATATCCAGAGACACTATAACTCTCCCCCAACACCATTAGACAACTTGCTTCTAGAATTTTCTTTTATATGTCCAAGAAAGAGGTTCTAACTTGTTTAAACTGTTATTGGAGATGTGTGTGTGCCATTTCAGGTTTTAGTAAACATACTTAATGGTTTTCTAAACTTGTCATTTCATGTGTATGCATGTGGCATGCCCATGCCTTCTTGTGAGTTATAAACTTTGCAGGGAGCTACATTCCCCATGTGTTAGCTGTGATTGCACACCTTTACATGGGCAGTATGTTGTTGTTTGTTTTAATTCTTTGTCTCTTTTGGGGGGCCCACCACTCAGCTCCCAAGTAAATCACACATGGAGGCTTATTCTTAATTATAAATGCCCGGCCTTAGCTGGCTTATTTCTTGCCAGCTTTTCTTAGCTTTAAATTAGCCCCTCTACCTTTTGCCTCAGGACTTCTACTTTTTTCTACTTCAGTATACCTTTCCTTCTTACTCCGTTGTTGGTTGTGGAGCTGAGTGGCTGGCCCCTTGCCTTCTCCTTCTCTGGCTACTTCTCTCCTCTCCTCCAGATTTCTCCTTCTATTTATCTACTCTGCCTGCCAGCCCTGCCTATTTCTCCCTCCTGCCTCGGTATTGATCATTCAGCTCTTTTTTGTTTTTTTTAAAGATTTATTTATTTATTATGTATACAGTGTTCTGTCTGCATATACACCTGCAGGTCCGAAGAGGGCGCCAGATCTCATTACGGATGGTTGTGAGCCACCATGTGGTTGCTGGGAATTGTACTCAGGACCTCTGGAAGAGCAGCCAGTGCTCTTAACCACTGAGCCATCTCTCCAGCCCCCATTCAGCTCTTTATTAGACCATCAGGTGTTTTAGATAGGCACAGTAACACAGCTTCACAGAGTTAAACAAATACAACATAAGCAAAAGTAACACACCTTAAAATAATATTCTACGACACAGTATTTGGCCCATGCACAGGGTATGAGTTCTTTAGAGAATGAATGGCCCATGTTTTATTCTGCTTATTGCCTATATCCCCAGCTCAGTGGGCCCTCCACTGTTTAGTGTATGCCTAGCATGCCCCCTGCCCTTATCAGGCATAAAGAGCATAGCGACCTTCTTACCCAAGCGTTAAATTGGGCTCCTTTAGAAGTGATAAGGATTTGACAGTATGCATAGTTATATAATAGTTATTATACAACCTCGAGTTATTGGGGGTTGCTTCAAAGGTTTACAATTACTGTGACCCTGTATAAGAAAACAAAAACCAAAAGAGATCCCAGAGGGGTAAGCCAGAGATGGTGTAAAAGGAGGGAGACGGAAGCCCCATCCTGCGGAAGTGATTACAAAGCGGGTCCCTGCTCAGGCACTGGGACCCTGGAAGAGGCCAGCAGCCTGTCTCTCCAAAAGACTTGATACTGTGTCTGCCTGTCGGCCAGTTTGTTTACAGGCAGTTGCCACTATAGCCATGCTAGTATAAAACAAACAAACAAACAAACAAACAAACAGACTTTGGGCCAGGAACCTTTCTAACTACCTCACACTCTACAGAGGCCCTCCTAAGGGGGACCCCAGAGAGGTAGGTGTACAATGCCTGAATCACACATTATCAGGGACTTCTGGGCCAGCCCCATAAGGGATCTATGAAATTTCAGCCATCAGCCCAGCCAGCCTGCTGCCAGTTGATAACCCAACAGAGCCTCTCCAAGACTGCAGCCAAGTTAGGGTCATCAGACTCCACTGACCAGATGAGGGGCACATCACATCCATGATGCTGCACTGGATGTGAACAGGACCCCTCAGCACTCACCCAGCACCCCCAGCTCTGGCCAAGTAGGAGCTTGCGGCTCAGTCTGTCCAGACAGGTGCTCACGTGCTAAAGTGCTCATGGCCTCAGTGAAAGATGGACTCAGCTTCAGTTCCCACCTCAGGCAGGGCCCTGGCTGCTGCAACCTCCATTTCTCTTGCTCTGTGGTTGGTGGGCTAGGAACCTCCGGCCTTCTCACTAAGCTTTTTGCACCGAGTTCTGCTGCTGCTGTGGTCTGCAGTTTCTGAAAGTGACTGACGCGATCCCATCTGTCAGACCTGAGGAAGTATTGTACGGGAGCAGTTTTGTTCAGGTAGGTCAAGGCCACAGTTGTCACCTTGGGATAGGACAGTGTGGGCCTAGTCCCTCAGCTGAGGGACTTCAGCACAAACGGCTGACCTTCTGACATCAACCCAGGCACTTTCCTGGGGGAAGGGCAAAGCTATCATTGGATACAGACAGTCAGTATGCATTTGTCATGGCCCATGTCCAAGGGACCCTCTATAAAGGGGAGGGGGCCCTCACCTCATCCAGAAAGGAAACCAAAAACAGAGAAGAAATCCTGTCCCTAGAGGCCATATGGCTGCCAAGAGGAGTAGCCATTGTCCACTGCAAAGGCCATCAAAAGGGGAATCCCTAGAGATCCAAGGAAACAGCTCAGCAGACTTGACCACCTGGAAGGCGCTGAGACCTAGAACCTGCGGGGCCTCACCAGATCTTGGCTACCCTGCCTGAACCTGAATTGCTCCAGAGCCTAACCTATACACAAAGAAACCGCGTGGGCACAAAGGGAAGATGCCGAACACTGAAGGTAAATGACTGATGGTTCTTGCTGGGTAGGAGACAATACTCCCTGCCATTATTGGAACACAGATGGTCACCAGACTCCACCTGGCCACACATCTTGAGGGCAACTAAAACTTTTGAGTCACTCAGACCCAGATATTCCAGACTGAAAAAAGAAATCCTTAGATTTGGGTTGCCTCTCTACCTGGGGTCCAACAATGGCCTGGCCTTCACAGCCGAAGTTTCCCTAAATCTGGCAAAGGTCCTAAATGTTGAATGGAAAGTGCATTGTGCCTAGAGGCTGCAGAGCTCAGGGCAGGGAAACTGAATATGTCCTTAAGACCAGAGAAAATTGGGCCAGCCACCAACCTTTGGCCCTCCTAAGGGCCTGATGCACTCCATATTAAGAATTTCATAAGGCAGAAATTACTATTCCCTCCCAAAGTCCTTACAGGCCATGCACAGACCCAGAGGACTGTTCATCAGATGGTTCTAGAGTCTGTGCCCTTGTGGGTGCTGGAGCCTGCCCGTAACTTCCAGCCTGGTCACCTTGTGTGGGTAAGAGGATCCTGGTCCAGAACCTGGAGCCAACGTGGAAAGTCCCATATCCCATGATCCTCACCACCCCTATAGCAGTGAAACTCTCCAGTGTCACCCTGTGGACCCACCACACCACACTGAATGAGGTCACAGAAGATGATGGCAGATGGGTTATCACCAGGTCTTCTGACCCCCAAAATGTAAGACTGTCACAGGCCCTATAATTATGTTGGTCCTGTTTGGTCTTTTTTGTGTCCCCTCTGGAAAGACCACCACCCTCTTAGCCAGGATCTGGCTCTAAGAAATAAGAAAGACCAGAATGTGGGGGCTCATAGCCAATCTGTCCACTGAGACTCAACTCAACTTCCAGGTAGATCTCTGTAAAATATTACAACCAGAGGGTATTGGGGGTTGGTTTGCTCGCTCCTGGGGAAGGGCGCACCCCGGGGCTGTGGGGCCACAGGTGAGAGGAGGGGGCTCCAATGTATCCAGTACTCTTCTTGCCTGGCTGATGCCCTCCCCACCCCCAGAGCTGCCAAAAGCCAAGCAAGTCCTCCTTGGGGTACACTGACCCCTTCATAGTCCTGGAAGGGAAATCATCATCACTTACCCATAGTCACAGGCAATGCACTCCCATATCCATAAAGGTCAGGGCCTGGCAGGAAGCTGAAGATTATTGTTGGGAAAGTGGTAGAACCTGGGGAGTCAGGTTATACCTGAATGGTCCAGATCCAGGCAGCAAATTTACTATCCAAAAGAAACCTGCGCTAGAATAAAGGTCCAGGAGGCAGCGGAAGCCAGCCTCTCAGTGTTTGGGATGCTAGAAAAGGTGCATCTGTTCCTTCACTCTCAACTGGACATAGCTCAGGACTGCTGGCTGGGCCTGAACCCCAAGCCTGCATATCATGTTGGGATTGGAACTAACCAAACAATGAGCTCCACTTCCAACCCTAACAGCTGTACATGGGACCAACCTAAGCTCACCCTGGGGGACCTCCAAGGGAAGGCTTTAAGATACCCCTAGACCATTCCCCCATGTGATTACTGCAGCCCAACACAGCAGGTTAATTCCAGGAGTGGCACTTGGGTGTGTCTTCAGGCCTCAGAGACTGCCTGTCTTGCTTGTATCTTCTGAGTTGTTTGCACTGGGGGTAACCACTCTCCTTCGTGTCCCTGGGCAGGTTGTACCACAGGTGTTCATCTGTAATGGAGAAGAGGGCCCGCTAAGTCTAGATTCCAGCGTCCCCAAGCTGTCTCATTCTCATTCCCCTGTTGGTGGGGCCGGGCCTCACGGGCCTCCCTGCAGCTGTGACTTCAGCCCTGGTTATGAGGGATTAAAAATTTTGAGGAACTCAGTGCTCAAGTAGACATAGACTTGGGCCATCTACAAAATTCTGCTTCTTGTGTGGATGTCCAGTTAAACTCCTAAGCCAAGGTTGTTTTTTCAGAATCCCAGAGGATAGGACCACCCCTTTATGAGACAATGAAGTCTCTGTACGACACTGGGAGAAGATTGTTGTTACTATGCCAACCAGTCAGGGCTGATTAGAGGAAGTTTAGCCATTTAACCACGGTCAGAAACAACCTTCAGGAGAGAGGAAAGAGATGCCAAGAATCTAAGAACTGGTACCAATCTTTGTTCTCCTGGTCCCCTGGTTAACTACTCTACTTATGGCCCCAGCTGGGCCATTAATCCTTTTGTTCCTAACTTTCACTATAGGACCCTGCTCCCTCAACTGCCTACTTAGTTATGTCAAGCAGAGGCTAAATTCTGTTAAACTACTAGTGCTAACTCCTTAGCCATCAGATGAGGCTACGATTTGACTCATGCTCATAGAACCAGTGGGGAATGTAACAGGCCCCCAGATCCTAGTAGACTTCCAGATCTTAACACAACTGACACCACATTGGAAGTACCATTCAGACCTCGAAACACAGCATGTAGGCATCAATACCTGCCAAAATGAGAACAAAGACCTAATTCATCAAAGTTCATAGTTCTGGGAAAGCCCCTACATGTATTAACCTTGGTTTTTCGCTTCTTTCTGCCCTGTAAATGGACATTTCCTGTCCTAACCACCCAGTCCCAAATAACCAACTCAGAGACCAAATATGAATTATAAATGCTTGGTTGATAGCTCAGGCTTGTTACTATCTAACTCTTACATTTAAATCAACCCATTTCTATTAATCTATGTATTGTCATGTGGCTCATGGCTTTATCTGTCCTCTAGCATGTCTTGCTTCCTGGGTGGCTCCCTGGTGCCTCCCCTGACTCCACCCTCCTCCCCATCATTTTCAGTTTGGCTTTCCTGGCTAACTTCCTGCCCAGCTATTGGCCTGTCAGCTTTTTATTAACCAATGAGAGTAATACATATTCATAGTGTAGAAAAGGATTGTTCCACAGCACTGCTCCTGGATAACTGTTCTTGTTAACTGAGGTGTGTCAACCTAAGATGTGCTTAAAAGTTCACCCCGAGAAAGGCTTAGGACTGTGTTCTGAACACCCAGTGTAGTCACTAGTCTGCTAATAAAGACTTACTATTGGCTTGAACCCATGTCTTATGGGTCTTCTGTGGTGGATACCTCAGGACAAATGGGGTTTGGCAGCTAAGGAAGATCATCGTGAGGTCCTCCAGGATGCTATCCTGACATGCAGAGAGGCCCTGAGTGTTAGTAAGCTTTCCATAGCTCCAGCCTCTCTTTGTCTCCCTCTCATCCTTGCTCTGGTGGGTAGTAGCAGCGGTCAGCCTCTAGTGTGCATCTATCACGTGACGGTTCATGCTCCTCCCAGGTCCCTATCCCTGCATTATCCCTAGGTCTTATTATCATTCCCAGTATCTGGAAGGGCAAACTGAGGCTTAGCAATGCCATGCAAAGTGGCATGCTTCCAAATAAGGTTATTGCCTAAGGTCTTGGGAGGACGTGGCTTCTGCTGGGTACACCACTCAACCCACTTACAACACCCAAATGTTTAACCACCGGGACATACTCAGTCTTATGCAAAAGCCATCCGATGCAGCGGCTGAGTTCTGAGTGCATGTTCCCTGGGGAGGAATTCCGTGCCAGATGGCCTGTACGTGTCTCCAAGCCCAAGTTGCATCCTAAGATGTATTTCCCTCAACAGGCTTGTGGACAAGCCCAGCCCACTTGGCTTTTACTGGGTGACACCGCTCCATCGATCAGGCACACCCGCATCCAGAAAGCTGTTTTCCTGCATTTTTTTATGGCTGCTGGAGACTCCATTAAAGGCACATTCAGTCAGCGCCTGACAGTGACAGAGCCCAGTCGCTCACCAGCCCTCTCTGGAAATTTATAGAGATCGTAAAAGCCTTACAGGGAATCCTCTAGCCCCAGTACTGGGCTTGCAAAGTGGCTCCTTTTGAAGGCAGTGTGCCACTGGGGACCATTTAGTCAACTGGATCTTCCCACCTTGGCCTCATGCCACAAAACCCTGTCTGGGGAATGATCGAGCCCAGAGAGGAAAGGACACAGTGCCTGCTCATCTGTGTGTCCCCTTCTTACCTTTCCAGGGGCTGGGAGCTTGCCAATGGAGTGTTGACCTTAGCCTAATCTAAAGTTCTGCTCTGTTAAAATAAGTGGGGTTGGCCAGGTACTTTCCCCAGCTCCCCACCCCGACACTGCATCGGAAGTGGCATGTGGCTGACCTCTGAGCTGGCCAGTTTGAGGCCATGCCAGAGAAAAGCACCCCAATGGCTCTGGGGTCCTCCTGCTGATTAGTGTCGCATACTTCTGCCTCTCTGTCCCCTTCCGACCTCCTACCTCTGGAAGTGGTTTCAGCACTCACAGCTGGGCAATCAGACTCCTTCCAGGCCACCAGTTGGCACTTTTAAATGGCTCACGTTCTACCGGAATTGCACCATTTGGGGCCTGTGGCCCTCAGCCCTGTCCCTCTTCCTTCCTCTTCCTCTGCGCTTGCCTGTATCCCAAGGGGTTGGTTCTGCAGACTGCATGCACAGGCATCCTTGTTAGCTGCTGTCCTGCTGCACTGGGCCTGTTGAAAGGCACTGGGGGGTTGGAGGACAAGGGAAGGAGAAGCCAGACAAAGGATTCCTCTGCCCCCTTCCTGTCTGGAGCTCCTCTCGGGCTCCAGCTTCTGTTAGGTGTCCCCAGTCTTTGTATTTACCCACCTGGCTGCTCTTTGTCTCTGCAGTAAGGGCAGCTGCAACCTTCCAGTTGTCAAGCGTCTCTGGCCCCAGGTCATCATCACCTCAACACTGTCCCCACCTCCCAGCATTACAGGGCTTCCGGTGTAGACAGTCAGGACAGTGTTTTCATGAGTGATACAGGAGAAAAACCACCCGAAACTGCAGAGCAATAGGACACCACTCTGCAGAGAAGGAGGGGAACTGACAGGTGAGAAAGAGGAAAAGGAGGAGTCCTTAGCATGGCTGGACTCCTGGATACACCTATGCCTGAAGCCCTTGCAAGTCTCCTTACAGTAGCAAACTTTTCTGTTTTATTTTTTCCTTACTTTATTAGTGTTTTTTCTCTTGAACCAATTGAATCCTGTTCAACTCAGAGTCCTTTCAGAAATATTGAATGCAGTGAGAAGCCAGAGAAATACTTTCTGTTTGCTTTTGTTTTCAGCAGGATTGGAAGGTTCTCCATCAGCGGAAATGAATTTCCTTAGGGAAGAAGTGATTTCGGAGAAAATTCATCAATGAAACTTTAGTTAGGCCAATTTGAGGTGTTATGACTCTAGTGTTCTGGGAAGAGCCTAAGGAAAAACTAGATCTTGGTTATACATTGATTTTGATTCTAAGAATGTGTATACAATTCTGATTAATATAAAGTCTCTGTATTCATATGGGTATGTGCATATGTTAAAATTGATCAAATCACCTGCTATATGTGCGGCTTAGAGCATGTCAGTCATATTTTATGGAATGCTAAAAGGCAGAACATAAAAACCAAATGGGAATGATATTCAGCCATGAAAAGGAAAGAACTGTTGTCACCCAGATGCCGTTTGGCCCTGCAGATGGATCTCCGACTTACCATACTGAGAAGGAGGCCAGGCACAGACGGACTTGTGTTATCATTCCACATATGAGCAATTCTAGAAAACAGTAAAGAGTTCTTTGGGAGGCTCTTCGATAGGAAATCCCATTGCAACCCCAAAACCCATTAGAGACTCTGTCTCAGGACTGAGAGGTGGCTCAGTAGTTGAGTGCTTGCTGCTCTTGGAAAGCACCAGAGTTTGGTTCTTGGCACCCAAAATAGGCAGCTCACAGCCCCTTGTAAGTTCAACTCCAAGAGATAAACCCCATCTTCTGACCTCCATAGGTACCAGTACATCCACACTCCTTGCGGGTGGGTGGTGAGGCACCTGAGAGGCAGCTGGCCACATCAGTATGATCTACAAGTCTGCTGCCCCACTGCCAAGAAACCTAGAAATTCTGGAGGATTGAATTAAATGCCTTTATGCTCACAGAGTGACTTTGAAGTGTTCTGACCTCACTCGAGGGCTCTGACCTCTGGTCTGATGATTACAAGTGTTTTGACATGAGTCTCTGAGGATGGGTGACCCAGAGTATTGGTGGCTGGTGACCATAAGACGTCCATTGGGACTTAAGGCTTAGTCTGGCACTGAGGCAGGGCAAGGAAGAGACCAGAGTGCGGGGCTGTGGGCTCAAGGAGGGCAAGACGACCCTTAGACTATGGTCAGCAGTGGCAACAGGGGGTCTGTTTGCTCTTCCTTTTCCTCCCGCCTTTTCTCCTTTGTCCCTTCTTTCTTGTTGACAGAACCTGGCCATTCACTCCCATATGCTACACAACCCCAGATTCAGCAGCTTCAAAACACTGCCATGTGCTCTGTCCACTAGGGTCTTTGGGGACTGGGAACCTGGCCATGGCTTGGCTGGGCCATCTGCTCCAAGTCTCACACAGTTTAGTTAAGGTGTCTATCTGGCCTCTTTGGAATCATCTACTAGTGTGACTGGGGCAGGATCACCTTCAGTTCCTCAGTAGCTTTGATGTGGTCACCTTTGGGCTACTGGACTGGGCATCTTGGCTCTTCTGGCTGTTGCCAGAGGTTGCCCTCATGTCCTTGCTACATGGTTCTATCCAATGGGGAAGCAGGCAAGTACCGTGAGAAAGAGAGGGTGAGGGGGGAAGGAGAAGAGAGAAGAGGAGGAGAAGGGAAGACAGGAGTGAGAAAGAAACAGAGAAAGAGTGAACCAGGCAGAAGTCACAGACCTGTGTACTCAATCTCAGAAATGGTATCTGGTTACACTTGCTGTGTTTTGTCTGTCAGAAGCAAGCTGCAGTCTGGGAAGTGCCTCGGTTGGTAAAAAGCGCAGACTGCTCTTTCAGAGCACCTGGGTTTTGTTCTCAGCACACGTCAGGTTGCTCACAACTGCCTGTAACTCTAGTGCCAGGGAGACCAACACCTCGGGTCTCCTTAAGTGACTGGACTTGTGTGCACACACCCTACACAAATAGACATATAATTAAAAATAAATCTTAAAGAGAGTACAAGCTCGGTTGGTAGAGCGTGAGACTCTTAATCTCAGGGTTGTGGGTTAGTGCCCCACATTGAGCACCAGGTAAAGTGAGAAATCCATGGAGTCTGCTTAAAGGGCAAAGGGATTTATTAAGAAAGGAAAATTCACAAGACAGAACAGAAGAATTGTTTCAGGGTCCTGGAAAAGGTGAGGCATGGTCCCATGCTGTTCTTCCACACCTGAAACTGTCCTAGCATCCAAGTCCCACAAGGGAGCCAAGAGAGACTGCCTATATGCATCTCAGGTCTTAAAGGCAGCCCAAAGGCCATGCCCCAGGTGCATGTACTTCAAGGTCATAGGCAGGTAGAGCAGTTATTTGCTAGTCTCTAGAGCTGTGCTTCAGGGTCATAGAACAGGTATCCACTACAGTGATCTGTGCTTGTAATTCCAGCACTGGGGAAATAGAGACAGATAAATCCTTGGAGCAGCAATCCTAGCCTACTTGGCGAGTGCCAGGCCAGTGAGAAACCCTGTCTTCAGAAAAAGTTGGATGGTGCACACCTGAGAGTATCCTCTGGACTCCACACTCATGTGCACACACATGCACAAACACTCATAGTTGAGTACTCCCCCCACACTTACACATAAAGAAGCAAGCTCCCAAGTCTACACTGGAATGATGGAAGTGGCAAAGGACATAAACGCTAGGAGGCAGGAGCAGCAGGGACCACTGTGGATGATTGTCCGCCATGACAATGATCATTTATTGCCCCTGCACTGTGCTAGGTTCTAGATCAGATGTCAGAACTCCTTATTCCAAACAGAACAGTTCTGGCCATAGAGGTGTTCCATTCTAGACGGGGGACACATAAAATGGGAAGCACAGTCCTGGGCACAGCTTTTACTGCAGCAGGGCACAATGGAGAGCTCTGCTTTGGGAGCCAAGTCACTTCCCTTATCACACTGGGGTATCGGCCTGGTGCCATAGCTGGGAAAATTTTTGTTCCTACCCGAACTCATGTTAAATTTGGCCCCCAGTGCTGAGCTGTTGGGGGCTGGTGGGATGTTTAAGAGGCAATTGGAGCACAGGACCACCCCAACAGTTATAAACTGAATGCCTTTTTGAAGGATGAGTGATAAGTTCTCATGGGAGTGGACTCATCATGCAACTGGCCTTCTACATAAGCTTGAATTTGGGTCCTCAGGCTTGCAGGTCAAGTGCCTCTATTCTCCTAGCCATCCTTCTGGCTCCAAATGTACATTTTACTATGCTGGCAGAAACAAGGCAGCTATTACCATGCTTTGAGAGCATAAAGATATCCAGAGAAGATTCCAGGCACTTCATGTACCCGAGCCCATTTTGACTTGCACAGACTATCCATTAATCTTCAGAGTAGCTTTGTAAAATAGGTAGGAATGTCAAGCTGCTTTGCAGAAGAGGAAACTGAGGCTCAGGCAGATAGGTGATCTGTGCAGGTTTCCACATTCATTGGAAGAAAAGCCAGGAACCTGACTCAGGCAATAGGACTGGAGTTCCTCAACACAGGGGCCAGAATTCTTCTGGACTCGGGTTTAATCAATGCTGTTTCTCATGAGCATGTCACATGGCTCCCGGGGGGTGACAGGCCTGCCAGAATCAAATAGGAAGAGGATGTAGGCACTGTGCCATGGTTCAGGAACACACACAAAGAGAGAGAGAGAGAGAAAGAGAGGAGAGAGAGGAGAGAGAGACAGAGAGAGAGAGAGAGAAAGAGAGGAGAGAGAGACAGAGACAGAGAGAGAGAGAGACAGACAGACAGACACACACACACAAAGAGAGAGAAAGAGAGAGAGAGAGAAGAGAGAGACAGAGAGCAGAGAGAGAGAGAGAGACAGACAGACAGACAGACAGACAGACACATACACACACATGATTATGCACTTTGGTCTTGTCCTGGCTTCAGACTACCTATATGTTTATTGGAGGGTGTGTGGATCTACCCCCAAGATAAAGGTGTCTCATCCTGTAATGGCGAGAAGACAGAGTTCGGGCTATGGCCTCTAGCTCAGCCCCATGAACTAGTTGAACTCTCACGGGAATGGTTTGGTTATCATTAGATCAGATTGCTATAGCTTTCTTGGCTTTTTCTCGCCTCTTCTCTCACCGCACAAGAATTAAGTCTGTGTCTTCTCATATAAAAAAGGTTGTTTTTCTCTCCTGTGGAAAATGCTGGGTGAACTGCTGAGCCCGTGGGTCCGTTGTGCAGTGCCACCGTGCCTGGAAGGCATATGGCAGCTGCCTGTGTGATTTACTCTGCGTCCTCCCGATGGGTTGGTGGGGAGGCACAGGCGAGAGCATCCTAAGGGAAGAGGAGTGCTGGGGAAGGGAGAGGAAGGGAGGCCCTGTTGCTGGCCTATTTGATTGACAACACAACCTCCCACTCCTTCCAACCAGGGGCTTCCCTTTCTACAGCTCATGTTACATTCCCTAAAGCCACAAGAGTGGGCTGGAAAATGCATCTCAGTCAATTAGCTTCTTGTCCTTCAACAAGGTATTTGGCAGTCAATGGATTCCTTTAAAGAGAAAGAAAGCAGCCACATTTAATGATTTGGGAGGTACACTGGAAGGCATGATCCGCAAGGACAACGTAGGCGAGGAGGGTCAGATCTTGAGTGAGGCAGTTTGCCTGTGAGTCCTGCCTTGGGTGTGTGGTAGCCTGGGGGCTTGGGGATGTTACATCAGCAGCAAGTGCTTGCTGTCATATGCCACCCACAACAGGGGTACATATGAGAAATTCATTGTTAGGCAGTTTATGGGTGTTTAAGTATTCGTGTTCGTGTGTGTGTGTGTGTGTGTGTGTGTTTGTGTGTGTGTGTGTGTGTGTGTGTGTACACATGCGTGTAGAGGTCAGAGGTCGATTTAGATGTCTTCCCCAATTACTCTCCACCCCTCCACCCCCTGTGTGTGTGTGTGTGTGTGTATGAGTGTCTGTGTATGTACTTTGTGTGTATGTGAATGTGTGTTCATGTTTGTGTGCATGTATGTATGTGCATGTAGAAGCCAGAGGCCGATGCGGGGTGTCCTCCTCTGTGACTCTCCATCTTATTTTTTGAGACATAATCTCTTGCTGAAACCCTCATTATACATGGGATCTGCCATCGAACTGTCCGTTTTTTTATTATACCGTGTGTAACTAGTTTTGTCTTGGCTATGTATTGCCGATTCTGGAAACAATTAAATAAATTCCTTTCTCTGGCTACCAATGACATAAGCCAGCTCAACAGCAGGGACAGAAGAAGATACTCTCATGATGTGGCATGTTCTTCTGTAAAAGATCCATTTTGGCTGCTCATCTGACCAGCCTTATTATTGAAATTATAAGGTTGGCGATGGGAGCCGCATGATTAATCCCTTCCTATGAAAAGGTTCAAACAATCCAGCTGAAGCATGGAGATGGTTGAAATGGTATCATTTTATCAACCAAATTAGCTGTGCATGAGTTACATGCAGAAACCAAGAGTGAGAAAAGATTCTTTTCTTCATGCCAGAGAGGCTGGTGAAAGAAACACTAGAAAGGTCTCTAAATGTTGAACAGAGCTCCATTGTGTATGGGGAGTAAGCCTTATCCAAAACCCATAAAAACAGTAAAGCAGACTGGCAGAAATACCGAAGTGGTCATTCACTCACAATTAAATCGACGCTGTCTTAAACATCCTGGCACATCCTCTTCGGTTGATTCGCAGCTGCTCATGGAAGGCAGGGGTCCCTGCTTGGGAAGATTTAATGTCCTGTGCACCTGTCCCTGCCTTGTTAACAGTTGGAGAAGTGGCATGAACCCTGGTTACCTGGCTTTGATGACACCCCATTCAGTTAGTGGGTTGACCAAGGATGCCAGGATGGTGCGAAAGTGACCTCCCCACTCTGTGTGTTTTGCTCATTCTCCCAAGGAAACCTGCTTGAGATAGTGACGAAGCAGATCAGCCAAACAGTGTGTAAAGAGTGCAGAAATAACACCGCGCAGAGAGAGCTCAAGCCTGGTGGCTTGACTTGCTGAATCATAGTGTCCATGCTTTATTGGTGCCCATGCTATGGGTTCTAGGAAGCTCTTGGAAGCTCAGCCATCCTGTCTTGGTTACTCCTCACCTCTCTGGTTGCTTGTCCACCCTCTGGCGTTAGGTCACCCAAGAGGGTTTGCTAAATACATTTGCGCTTACGTGATTGATGTGTGGCTGGTGAGCTATGTGACAGACACAGGCTTATGTTGTTGTGTCTGGGCTCAGTGGAGAAGAGAATGGTGATTGATTAGTAATGCCTGCCATCGGTGTAGGACTGAGGAGATGTGAGGTGTGTGTCATTCATTTGCAACGTGCTTCAAGTGTGAAAGCAGAGTATGGTGTGTCCCTACAAGGAAGCTGCTAACATTTTTCTGTTGTTCCACAGTGCCGGATGAGCGTAGTAGCCAAGATGCTCAGAACATCCTCCTCTTTCATGGCTGCTAAGATGCCACATTGTTCTCCCAACCAAGTTCCCAGCTTTGGTGCTGTGAAATCTCAAGTTTGTGTCCCTACCTTGTTTCTGTGGCAAATATCTTTGGTGTACTAACACCAGTAGGAAAGGGTATAACAAGATCAATTCTGATGATTTAGGGAGATCCTGAAGGAGGAAGGAAGCAGAGCTATGGTAATGGAAGGTCTCTGTGAGTTTACCATCATCAACCCCATAGTCCAGATATAAAAATATGAGTAGTGATCGATTAGTGATGTCTGCCAAACATACAAGGCTAGGTTAAAATAATGAGACACATCTCATTTATTTGCAATCTGGGCTATGGTGTAACCTGGGAAGGCATTTCTGGTATGAAAGGGAAGGTTGTACCCAGGACATAGTGCTGGTAAGATGTACTGGAGCTGGGAGACAAATCTAAGTCTGTGTGGCCCATGTGTGCTCCAGCTGTGAAGGCTCTTGAGTTACCCACCACGGCAGCAGCCTTCGGGATGCTCATTTTAAGAGAAAGAGATCGAGAAGAGCCAAAGAAGTCCGTGGTAGCTGCATAGAGGGATTTCCAGGGGACAGCACTGGAGCAGTGTCACGTTAAACTCTGGATGTGTGAACTGTGATGGACGGCTTTCACTTCCTTAGCTCAGTGGGGGCTGAGTCTTTCCTTGCATACGCACTCCCCTCCCCGCAGAGTGGCAGAGTGCGGGCCTGACTGCCTTGCTGAGTGAGGGCCAGGCTGAGCAGAGGGAGAAGTAGCCAGGAAAGGAGAGGATCCTTCTCAAGAGGCCTCAGGGATTAAATTAGTCACTTCTGCGATCTCCTGTCAGATGAATGATCGGATTTCATCTTCCTGTCACTGCAGCCAGCAGTGTATGACATGCTGGGCATCTTCCTTCTGTTCCCTGTGGAGGGAAGGAAAGAAAAAAAGACTTGCGCTTCATGCCCCCAGGACAGGCCTCTCTGTGCCAGGGTTTGACACAGAACTCTCTGGCTACGGCACCATGACTCCCCAGCATGCTCTTCTTGGGGATGGTTCAGTCTTCTGCCCACCCCTCATCCTCCTCCCCATCCCTTATCTACTCTACCCCTTATCCTTTGATTTGCTAAAAGACTCTCTGTTAGAAGGACTGAGCCAGCTTTCAGCAGCTGGAGTAACAGAGCCTTACTTCCCGTTCCTCCTGGGCCAGCCCTTCTCTGCCTGGTGGAATTGGGAACTGGCTCAGCTTCGCCTTTAGACCCAGCATCCTTTTATCTTGAGTTCTCTCATCCTTGACAGCCTCATTGCCCTTCCCTGGACTGCCTCTCAGAGGAGGGAAAAAGTGTGAAGGGCCATGTGGGAGGTGACAGGCCTGCAAAGTGTCCTTAACTGCCGCTCTCATCCCACTGGCCATGGTCCTCTGGCACCATGGTGGTCTCATCTAACTGCATGGGACACTGGGAGATACAGTGTTGTCCAATCCTCAGGAGGAAAAAGGGATGGGACTGAGTGAACTTGGGGCATCACTCAGTCTCAATTTCCATCTAACATAATTTAGTCTGTGGGCATAATGGCACGTGCTCATAATCCTAGTACTCTGGAGACAGAGGCAGGATGGTCAGAAGTTCAAGGTCGTTGTTGTCGGTTACATAGCAAGTTAGAGGCCAGCCCAAGCTACATGAGAGCCCGCCGCAAACCAAAATCCAAGTTTCTATCATGAAGACAAATAGGTCAATAGCAATAGGAATAACAAAAGGGGTGGCGCCAGGTCATACTTGACCACTGGTTCCTTCTTGGAAGTGACAAAATGTCTAGATGTCACAATCACTGTCTCCTGAAGGCATACGATGGGTGCTGAATACCAGATCAGCATGGGACAGTGCATACTTCTATCAGTTTTACCTAAAGTCTTAAGAAAATTAAGGATGATGAATTATTACTGTTTAAAAATACATAGGGACTTGTATGCCCAAGTCAGGGATTGTGACCTTTATCAGTTTGATTGTGTTACTGTTACAGGGATCCCACCAGTGATGACCACTCTGACATGGTTTATAGCCAACTGAAAGTCTTTATTCCAGCTGGCTGGAACTACACTCAGGTATTTGGGACCTAAGTTTAGCCCTGAGCATTTAGAGCAAGGAGCAAAACCCCCATGCTGGTATTTTCCTCTGCATCTGCAAGGGGGAGGTTTGCACAAGCAAGCAGTTTAATAGAAGCTATGCTAAGCCATTACCTGGAGGGGGTTCTGCATAAGCAGGAAGTTTAACAAAGCTAAGTTAGGCTAGCTGGGGTAACTTTGCCTCAGTCCCCTAGAATGGAGTTGGGTAATTTTCCATGGGATTCTCCACCAAGGAGATCAAATTCTAGTTAAGCCTGAAATGGCTTCAGCAAGAATACAAGATGGAGGAACCTTTGCACCGTCTTACCCTGTCACATTACATGTTTTCAGGTCCCCTTACAGACCCGAGGGAAAAGGGTCTTTCTCGCCTTTGCCTTGTATTCAAGAGTATGTAAAGAAACTGTGAAGCACTTGACCGAAGTTGTATCTTTTCTATCCTTTTCTCAGTTCTGAGTCATAGTAACTCCCAAAAGACTGGGTGTTTGCCCAAGATCACAAGATAATATCCCCTAAACCATTGAGGAGTCAGATAGAGGGCTACAGGCTTGCGTGGGCTTGGTTACCTATTACTGAGTAGCTGACCTAACATTTAGCTGTTAGAGAAGCTGTTTAATTATATTATGGTTTCATGTACCAGACACTGAGGTCACCTCAGCAGGGTGATCTTATGCTCCACAAGGTATCCCCAGCTGGTTTGGTGTGGCGCTGACAAGCTCATCCGATGGCTTTACCCAGACATCTGGCACTGTGGCACAGACAGCTGGAAGGATGCAGTTGGTGTTTCTGTCTTGCTCACATGGCATCTCAAGGCTTCTAAGAGGGCTAAAGCTTCCAGACTGCCGATTATATGGCAGCTCAAATCCCAACATATTATTTCTACCACACTCTAATGAACAAGTGGACTGCTCAAGTCCTCCTAGGCTCAAGGGGAAGGGAATTCCCAGTTACAAGGGGGAAAGTGAAAGACTTTTCCGTCATGTTGTTTATCTTAACAACAGTCCTGGGAGGAAGACACTTCTTATTTCCATTTTACAGTTCAATAAACTTCACCTGCTTGCTGACCGATTGCCAGTACCACATGGCCCACGTGGTATCTACCCAAAGTTAGTGCGTTCAAAGGCTTATCCGAACAACTCTTGCATAAAAGACCCATTTGTAAAAGCTCCCTTATCCTGACATGTAACTCAGAACTTAGAGATGACATTTACAATAGCTAATTTTTCACGGAGTGTTCCCTACACCCCCAATCTTCACAGCAATCATGCTTGTGTGGTAGATTGTATTGTTCTTTAAGACACTGACTCCACCTTCATGTGGACGGATTAGACTCTCCAGCATGTCGCTTTGGCCTTATCCATGTGACTCCTTTTAGGCTATGAAGCTTGAGTGGCAGTGATGTGTGCCGTTTCCCAGCGGCAGATTCCACAGCTTCATGCAGTTCTGCTGGAATCTGTTTCTTCTACCACAAGATGGACAGTGTCCCCTAGATGGACTGATCTACCAGTTTCCATCCCTGAATCAAGAGTGCATGGATAATTGACTTGAACCAGCTGTAGACTTCAGTTGTTGCTAACCTGTGCACGTTTAGGGCAAGCCTGTGACTGTGGCCTAGCCTGGCCTAAGCTAGCTGACACCATTTTTCCACCTAGAGGTGAAATGAGTGTGAAATAGTGAAATAACTTTCCACACTGTAACCCTAGACTGTGATTCTAAAGCCCTTACTCGTGTCCTCCAGTCTTCTGTGTACCCAAAGGAATAAAGTCCTGTAAGATGGACCATGTGGCTGAGCAGTGCCACCTGTGCACAGATTGTTTGACCCTTAGGTCACAGACCACAGTTCATGTGCCCGAGGCACTCTGGAGTTCTGTGACAAAGCCATTACGCCGTGTTCCGGCCTGGGGCTGTAACTGAGCAGCTTATTTTATCACAAGAGGGACAAAACTACATAAATATCTCTTGAGCCTCCCGCAGTATTTCATGATATTTATGAGGGAGGCGTTGTTAGGGATGATTTAGCCTTCCCTGGCCTGACACGCTTCTCTGCGACTTTCTTTGTAAGTAACAGGAAAAGCGGGAGGAGGTAACGTGGAGGCCCGACTGCTCATGAATTACCAGGCTTCAGGCATTATCTGGAGAGGCTGTCTTTCTCAGGCACCTTTCTTAGCCTGTGGCACTTGTGGGCAATGCGGGATGAGATGAAGAGGAAAGTCTTGGTGGCCCAGGAGAGGACAGCGTTTAAACTCATGGTGTTGAGTGCTTAGAGCCCACACTGATCTAGGGGGCATTTCTGCCTTCTTGTGGGCTATTTTCCTTTCATTTGTGTGTGTGTGTGTGTGTGTGTGTGTGTGTGTGTGTGTGTGTGTTGCAGCATTTAAAATGATTTAAGCTGCAAGTAATGCAAAACACAATGGGAAGAGACTGTGACAAGGAATGTGTGCTGGCTGACATGATGACATGAGGTGATGCCCGGAGGCTGGGGAGTTCTAGACATGGTTAATTGAGTGGCTCAGAGATATCATGGATGACCCAATTTCTTTCTGTGGTTTTGCTTCTCTACCCTCAGAGCCCACTGTGGCTTCCTTTGTGGGTGAGTGATGGGGAATGCTTGTATGTGCAGGGGTACACATGTGCGCATGTGCGTATGGCCAGAGGTCAATGGTGGGTGTTGCAGGAGCCATTCACCTTATCTTTTCAGATAGGGTCTTTTGTTGAGGTGCTGGACTCCTCGTTTTTTAGGCCTGGCTGACCAGTGAGCCCCGGGATCTTCCTGTTTCCCCCTCCCCAGCTCTGGATTGCAGCCACATTCTACCACACCCAGATTTTCATATGGATTCTGAGGATCAAACTTACGCTTGCATGGCAAGTGCTTTGCCACCTGACCTGAATCCCAAGCCATCTCTGAAGCCCTCCCATGTGGCTTTTTAGACTGATTTCTTTTGTCAACCCAAGATGGCAGCTATATCCCACGTACTGAAGGTGGTATCTGCTGCTGAACAGAGGACTTTTTCACATGCTTTATCCTATACTAGGTCCTAGAGTTGCTTTATATACTGGGTCCTAAAGTTGCAGATTTGAATACAGAGAGGCTACTGGAGAAGGCTCTTTGGCAGCAACTTTCAGAAGGTAAGGAGGCAGGAATGGCCAGAGGGAGGAGTTGAGGCGGGATCCTCAAGGATACCCTGAGCTCTGATGGATTTTCAAAGCTGAGACAAGAGACCAAACTTCTGTTCCTCCATGCAGACCAGTCAGTGATGCCACCTGACTTGGCAGAGGGAGCGGAAGTGTATCATTGCCTTTCTCATTGCTGTGGCGGGACACCTGACTTGAAGCAAGTTCATTTGGGCTCAGCATTTGAGGGTGCAGCCCATCACGGTGGGTAAAAGATGGCGGTCACGTTCCATCTCCAGTGAGGAAATAGAGGGAGGTGAATGCTGGGGCTCAGCTGCCTTTCTCTCTTTCATGCTGTCCAGGAGCCTATGGGATGGTGTCACTCACAGTCACAGTAGACCCTCCCTCCTTAGTCAGTCATCGGAAAGGCACTCGGAAGCACGTGTTTTCAGGATAATCCAGTCAAGTTGGCAATGGAGATGAACCATTACAGTGATCTCAGACAAGGTGTTTCTAGCAGATGGAGGGACAAGTGATTCTGTCCCAAAGGGGATCCGAGGGATACACCAGAGTGAAGAAGCATTTCCCATGATTCCCTTTGTGTCCTTTTAGGTTAGCATGGCAGGATGTAACCATTTCAAAACCAATAGAACCAGGTCCCCGTAGAGACAATTGCTGTGGTTGGTTTGGGCCAAGATTTATACTCTGGGGAATAGCCTGGGATTCTCCTCAGAAGAAGGCACAGAAATAAAGCAATATGAGTGAGGACTGTGGTGTGGCATGGATGGTCACTCAGTGACAGCAGGGTTTGACGCACAAAGGAACTCTATAGTTCTGACCTACAGGTGCCAAGTGGAGGGGAGAAGATTCCAGTTGAAAGGTCTAGAAATGTGGGCATCTCAGAGTGCTTATGGATAGAGCACCAGGGAACGGTAAAGGGCTACCTCCCATGGAGAGTGTTGGGTTTGAATGGCAGTTTCCATCTGGGTGTGCTCCAGGACCTCAGTTACAGGGCAGTGCCCCAGTATTAGGAGCTGTTAGAAGCAATCTCAGAAGTCCATAGGTCTGCGTTGTGATCTAGGTCCTTCTCTGAGTGCGGACACTCTACTTAGCTCCTTGACCTCTTTTCCTGGTCAGGAGGATGTGCCCTAATGGGATGAGACTCCACAAGGTGGTTGTGAGGACTAAATGGCAAGAAAGCCTGTGCAACCCCTGGAAGGTAGGAACCGTTTCAGAAACATGTGTCTAGGGCTGGGGAAATGGCCCAGTCAGTAAAGTGTTTACCCTGTGAGAATAATGACCTGAGTTTGATCCCCAGAGCCCATGTAGGGGGGGAAAGCTGGTCATGGTGGTCCATGTTTGTAATCCCAGTGCTGGGGAGGCAGAGACAGGTCGATCCCTGGGACTCAGCAGCTAACCAATAGAGCCTCGGAGAACTCCAGGCCAGGGAGATCCCAGCTCCAAATAAGGGTATACAGTGCTTGGGGACAGCCTCCATGTGCACATACACAAATATGCACCTGCACACTTGCACATGAATACGCCCTGCCCCTCCAGAAGAAGTACCCGATCAGGACTATACTAACATATAAGCTTGAGATCACACATTACTCTGCTGTCTCCCAGCTTGTGGCCTTGAACCATATCATATTTTGGCTTCAGTTTCCTTACCTATAAGGTAAGGAAAGAGGATACCGAGGAACACTGATACTGGAAAAATCTGAGTAAGCAGAATCCTCACCGCATGGCTCAGAGTAGAAAATCTCATCGGGGTGTGTACATGCCATTACTGCTTATTGATCTGGTTTGGCAAGCTAGACTTCAGTGGAATCCTTTCTCCAGTCTGTCCCATACCCTGTCTGGGATGAAGAGATGCTTTTGATGTCCCTGGAAGAAGTGCAGAGGACCCCAGGGAAGAAAACAGTATGACTAGCCACACTTGTCCATCTGCTTCTGATGGATTGGGATTTGAACACATTTCCCTAGAAAAGCTGGCTAAGACAGGGGCACGCATTTGATTGGCTCCAATGTTTCGAATCTAGAAGAAGTCAAATTTGTAGAGTTGGTCCTGGGCAGCTGGGAGCTTTGGCAACTGCGTTTGCTAGCCAGGCGTTTGAAGACAGGCTGTTGTGGGCCATCCTGCCCTGATCTTTCCCACATCACACAGCTGCCATCTAGGAAGGACACCTGAAGGTCATACCCCCAACCTCCACTCTCACCTAAGTGAGGGAAGAGGAAACATTATTATTTTATTTTTCTGATTTGTCTAACTTAGTCAGAGCTGACCCTGATGGTTATTTTTAGATTTCAAAGGGCAGAAAAAAGAGTCAGGTGAAGAGCGAGGCTTTTCTTGCTTCCCACCAAGCTCCACAGCTCAGAGAGAACCTTTAACAGTTCAGAGCAGATCCTTTTAGATCTCTCTGTGTCCAACACACATGGGAAAAACACTTACATAGGAGTTTACAAGTACGTCGGTACTTGTTTTTTATTAAGAGATTTTCTATTCATTTTACATATCAACCACAGATTCCCCTGTCCTCCCTCCTCCAGCCTTCTCCCCCAACCCACCCCCCATTCCCACCTCCTCCAAGGCAAGGTCTCCCATGGGGAGTCAGCAGAGCCCGGTACATTCACTTGAGACAGTTCCAAGCCCCTCCTCCCTGCACCAAGGCTGTGCAAAGTGTCTCACCATAGGCTCTAGGTTCCAAAAAGCCGGCTCATGCACTAGGGACAGGTCCCAGTCCCACTGCCTGGGGGCCCCCTAAACAGTTCAAGCTAATCAACTGTCTCGGTGGTCTCAGGAGGAGCACCAGGAGTCCAATCGACGAGAGAGAGAGAGAGAGAGAGAGAGAGAGAGAGAGAGAGAGAGAGAGAGAG
>CABHPQ010151336.1:37635-50085 GCA_902168405.1 Peromyscus aztecus
ACACACACACACACACACACACACACACACACACACACACACACACACAGAAAATAGAGAACCTAACCCCGAGGAAGACAACAGACAGGAAGAAGCCTGGAGATCAGTCTCCAGCCCTAGCTCCTAAACTATGGTTTCTGGAAAAACCTGGTGTGACTGTTGGGTGACAGTTTCTCAGAGTAGTTCTTTGAGGAAGGATTTCCAGAGGCAAGGATGTTTCCCCAGTAAATCTCTTGTCTCCAGCTTCTGGGGAGACCTGGCAGGTGCTGGTAGCCATACAGCCAGCACACAGATTTCCGAAGAGCACCGTGACTCACCATGTTAAACCCGAGATTAGGTCAGATAAAGAACACATTGGGACAGCTGCTCTGGGTGTGTTATTACGGCACAGGCCACACCCCATGTGCAGGAGGCTCATGGTAAGTCTGACAGAGATGTTCATGGAGTTTTGATACGTGGGGTCTGAGGCTCGAAGTTTCACCCAGGTGTGCCAAGGCATGGGCGGGGTAACAGGTAGCATCAGCAAGCATGATGTTCAAGGACCACAGCTGAGATTTCCAGGTCTGTACTTGCCAGCTGCCACATTCTGGTTTGCATATGAGACTGATGAGGTGAGAGGTACCCACCCCATTGCACGTGGAAGATGCTGAGCTCCTGAGCTCTTAGGAGCATCCATCATGGTTAAGAAGTTAACTGATGCCTTGATTTGTCTGAGTCTAAACACATTAATTATTATTTTTGTTTGATTTTGAGACAGAGTCTCACTGTGTAGCCCTGGCTAACCTGTAACTATCTATGTAGACCAGGCTGGCCTTGAATTTATAGAAAACTGCTTGCCTCTGTCTCTTGAATGCTGGAATTAAAGGCATGCATCATGACACCTGGCCTCATGGTTAATTCTTCTTATTATTTTTTTTTAGTGGAGGTACAATTTACATACAGAAAGGTATAAGCATGTTAAATGTAAGACATTGTTACATACAGGTACAACCCTACAGTCCATGTCCTGATAAAACTGTGAAACATGCTCACCATTCTAGAAGGTTCTCTCATGTCCCTTTCCAGTCACTCTCATCCCTAGACAAAGTCTTATTAGTGTTATAAACTGGTTTTGCCTATTTGATTAATATCTAGCTTCTTTTTATTCAATACAGAACTCTTGTATTTTTCAGTACTGAGTAATATTCCATTGCACAAATACACTGCACCTAGTTGGTTTGTCCTGTTGATAGAGACTTAGGCTTTCTGTTTTTCAGGTCGAGAGCTTTTAATGGTGAATCTCTCACAGCAGGTTGACAAAGAAGGTTTCTCTCAGTTGAGCAAAGATGAAGTGGAGGACATTTGAAGTAGCAGGGTAGGGGAACTTATCTGAAAAAAAAAATGGATCTCAGAGGCCACAACTGTGAGCAGTTACATTAAGAAGGCCCAGAAGCTGCAGGACCTTCTTACCCTTGGGTTCTGCATGACTCCTCCCTCATCCTTCATTCAGGATTTTGCCCACTTGGCACATCTTAATTCAAATGGTGCCTCCTGACAGATGGAATGACAGCTCAAGTGTAGACAGCAAGACCCAGACAAAAGGAAGCTGTTCTACGATCTGGTCTATTCAGCAAAACCTGTGAGAAGCAAAAGGAAAGAGAGGCAGCGAATGAGGTCCCTGGAGAATGCGAGGCTGAGGCAAATCTCCGCGAGAGTAGAGCGCACACCACGTAAGCAGATGAGACGCGTGCACACTGGTGCACCAGCAGGCCCGTGAAGCATCCCACCACTTGTTAAGCACGACTGAGGTGCTGGGTGACATTTTGTCAGAGATTAAGTGGTACCCCTCTGCCTTTACGCCCTTCATCTCACGTAGGGCAGGAGCCGATTCTTTCTACCTCCTCCTTGGCTCGTGGCTGAGGTCCCTAGAGCCCAGACAGAGAGACCGGACAAAGTTGTGCAGATTGATGTCATGTAGGTCTCATATGACCTGGGAGCCTTCAGAACCTTTCTTTAGGCAAAGCTTGTATTTTTGCTCTAAATCCAATGACTAATGGCCAGTCACAAAGAAGCTGCTGAGGCGGAGTAGGTCAGGTCCGATGGTTATGAGCTTGAGGGACTAGGGGGTCTGTCTGTTCAGGCACTTCTCTAAGCCAACATTGTTCCTTCCCTCTGGGTACAGGGAAGAGACTTCTCACAGGAGGGGCTTGTGACCTGTTTCAGGGAGAGCCATCACAAGCTTCTATGACCTGCTTCAGAGAAGCTGGAGAAGGGCAGAGGGGCCTCTCTGTTTCTTTGGTTTCCTCACATGTTCAGGGGCCCTGTTGTGTCCTGAACCCTACCCCCTGCCTAATGCCACCCACACTTATCTCCCCCCAAAACTTGAATCTTGTGTGCATGTGTATGTGTGTACATGTGTGTGCATGCGTATGGAGACCAGGGGATAACCTTGGGTGTCACCTTCAAGAATGCTGTCTACCCTCTTTGAGACAGGATCTCTCTTTGGCCTGGAGTTCACTAATTAGGTCAGACCGGCTGTTCACTGTTCAGTGAGTCTCAGAGATCCACCCATCTCAGCCTTCCCAGAACTAGGATCACCTTGTATTTTTAACACAGGTTTTGGGAATTGAATTCAGGTTCTATGCTTGCAAGGCAAAGACTTGACTCACTGACCCACCTCTGACTTCTTCAATAGGAGCTTTGTGAATTGGAGGCATTTGTCTTATTCCAAGCAGGTCATTCCTGCCCCTTACTCTCCACCCGGTAGGCACTTGGTAATATTGGCTGAACAAATTCATGAAGCGTTTGAGTAAGGTCTTCCTGTAAGCATGGCGTCAAAGACCTGAGACACGGCAGGAAATGCTCTGGGGACGTGCTTTCTGAAATCGGATGGCCTCGCAGTACAAAAGGCTACACACAAGGCAGATTTGTTCGAGCTGTTTATGAAATCTTGCCTGTGCTTGACCAGAGGGAGATGAAAGCCGCCCTCTGGGGAGGATTCCTACCTGATCCTGCACTGCTGACAAGCAGGCAGTGGGCTTGTTTGGCACTCAGCCACTGGAAGTCACAGGGAGTTTGTGCCAGGGCCCTGGGGGCATGGCCTGTAGCATTGGAGGGCACACTCTGGTGTTAGTTAACAAACTCATCCTGGGCACATTCCTAACCTTTTTGAATGTCCTGTGAAAGGTCACCAATCATACATATACCGACCTACGTGGATTTTGGAAAAAGCTAACAAGGGCACTAGGCCCAAAGAGTTGCCTTTCTTCAACTCCTGACTGCTCATTCTGAAAAGTGCCGTCTGAGACTAGTCTCTGAGAATCTGCACTCAGCTGGCATCCTTGGCATGCAGAGGGATGGTTCAAGAGTTCTGCTAAACACCCGAGCACCCCTTTGCTGAAACGTATACCGGCATGTCCAACCTTTGGATATTGCAAAATGACATTGCTGGCGTCATGCTCAAGAGCTGTGTTAATTGAGTAACAAAACTAATCTCTTAATGTGTTAGCTACGTGTATGACTTCATGTTGGTGTCAGCTGCCAACCTGACACAAACCTAGAGTCACCTAGGAGGAGGGAACCTCCACTGAGAAGTTGCCGCCATCAGATTGGCTGTGGGGATGTCAGCGAGGCATTTTCTTGATTGCTAATTGTGTAGGCGGGCCCAGGCCACTGTGGGTGCCACCATCCCTAGGCAGGTGCGGCTGAGGTGTCTATCAAAGGCAAATGAGCAGGGCAGAAAGCAGCGTTTTTATGTTGGTTTCTCCTTCAAACTCCTGCCTTTGAGTTTCTACCACGGCTTCTCTCGTGACGGGCTGTAGCCTATAACCCAGATGAGCACTCTTCTCTCGGCGTTAGTTTTGGTCAGTGTTGGTCACAGCAGCAGAAAGGTAAACTAAAATGATTGAGCTGCGTCTGTAACTGTCCTGGGGCACACGTGACCTTCTGCTACAGGTCTGACACACCTGGTAAGAGCAGAGCTATTTGGGATTTCCTTTTGAGTATTTGGGTGTTCGTGAGAGGGAAATCCAAGTCTGTTTGTGAAATTCACTGGTGTCTCACATTCACTCTACGCACAGAGCCAGGAGGTAATTCTGGTAATTCTACAACATTCTGTGCGCCTGCACCTTCGCTAGGGCCTGCCGGGAGGTCTGATGTGGAACTTTTCACATGTGTTCACGCCAGTGTTCAGAACATTTTGGTCTTGGAGTATCACTTTTGGTTTGGGGATAAGGGGTGCTCAGCTTGTACTCAAAAATTGCCTTAGAGGGCGGGGCATATCACTCAGTTGGGAGAGCGTTTGACTGACATGTGAAAACACGGGGTTCAACCCCCAGGACCTCATAAACCGCGTACAGTGGCAAACACCTGTAATCTCAGCACTGGAGAAATAGAGGCCAAAGGAGAAGATGTTCAGGGTCATCCTTAATGATTTGGTGAGCCGGAGGACAGACTGAGTTGCAGGAGACCCTGTCTTGACAAGCACACAAACACAGCAGCAACAACAAAAAACCCACCTTTGGAAGTTCTCGGGATGACCGTCACAGGAGACAGTCACACCTCTACATGCAGACAGACAGTATTTACCCAGTGCCTACTGTGCCTTGCTAACTGACCCTAGATGAAGCAGGGCATGAAGATCTAACCCTGAATAAGGAATGTGGTTTTGAAAGGAGGTTGGGGCAAGCTGGGATTGGCTGTCGATACTGTCCTGGGTGTCTGTGGCATGGTTGGGATTTGGACAGAGGCCACCTAGCCCAGAAGGTCACTCTTTCCAGGTGACCTCCAGGGAAGAGCCTCAGGTAGCGCCACTCAGTCGGGATAGAACCAGCTTGCTGTATCAGAATGGAGAGGAATGGGTGGTCAGGGCGGAGATGACAGAGCTGAAGGTCAAGTGTGGTGTGAGGTCCAGTGACATCAGATGTCACTGGTCCCAGGACTGGGGCCAGCCAGCCTTGGTTACAAATTGGCTCCGTGCTCATCCTGGAGTCCAGCTTCTCCCACATTAAAGAGCTGGTGTCTTTGATGTTTTTGTCTGGTCTGTGTCTTTGCTTTGCTGTCTTAGTTATAGTATGAATTAAGACTCTGGGTTAGTAAAAGGGCAGAGTCATCCCTGGCCTGAAGGTCACTGGGGACCTATTGTGTCCTGGGAACCTGCCCCGATTGCCCACATACCTCCCAATGCCTCAAAATACCATGTAGGACTCTAGGCTTCCCCCTAGATGCTAACTGTTTCTCTTCCCTTTCACCCCATAAGATATTTAAGCCCTTTTCTGGAATGTTCTATGATTTTTTAAAGACTGTAACACTCACAGTTTCTACTTTGACTGTTAGGTCTGAGAAACCTGGAGTGAAACCAAATAACTCTCCATGGTTCTGAGCACAGTTAGGGATCCTTCTAGACCAATGGTTCTCAATGCCCCCCCAAGGCTCCTGGGGGTGTCCAATGACCCTTTCACAGGGGTCTCATATCAGATATCCTGCATATCAGATATTTACATTACGATTCTTAACAGTAGAAAAATTACAGTAATGAAGTAGCAGCGAAAATAATTTTCTGGTTGGGGGTCACCACAACATGAGGAACTCTATTAGAGGGTCGCAGCATTAGGAAGGTTGAGAACCTCTGCTCTAGACTTTTCCAGGCTCGAATGGGTCATCACTCACAAGAAAGATCCTCTCTCCCAAGATCCCTGACTTCTTTGTCCATGGCCCTCCAGGCCCTCTGTCTGCTAGAGCAGAGACCTGAGGGCTTTAGTTCATTCAGTTAGCAGAGCTGTGCAGGGTAGGGTCCCCTCACTCCAGTGTAGGCTGATTTAAGGCATTCACCTGTCTTTGTTGAGAGCCTCTCTGGCTTCCCGACTTGCTCAGACCTGATACAGGCTGGAGACATTCCAGGGTGCTGGTCTCCTCTCAAGTCCCCGGTTGCCAGTCATTTACCAAGGCTTGGTGGAATTCCAGGAAGTGACCAAGGGGGTTGAGGAGCCAGAAGGAGAGTGCAGTCAAGGGAGACAAGCAGAGAAGCAAGCTAGTGGGCGGGCCCCTCTCTCAGAGTGTTTCAGCCAGACTTCTGCAATCAGGGCAGTCACAAAGGGCAGGGTGGGCATGGTGTGCAGGCATCAGGAGGGCAGCCAGCCTGGCCTGGGCAGTAGTCCAGGCTTCTCTGAGGAAGTAAGAGGAAAACAAAGCTAGAGGATGAGAATAATAGAGGACCAGGGAGGGAACAAGCCTCCCAGGCCGCAGGGGGACAGCATGAGCCAAGGTCCCAAGGCAGGGCGTCTCCTGATGTCCTCAGGGTGGTTGAATAGGACATGAGTAGTGGTAGCCTCGAGATGAAGCTGCTGAGATTGTATGACTCATTTGTTTATTTAATTTGTGTGTGTGTGTGTGTGTGTGTGGGGTTGGGGAGAGGGAGAGAGAGATTAGGCCAGAAGTCAACCTTGGTGTTTTTCCTCAGGAGCTATGGATCTTATTTTCTGACACAGTTTCCCACTGGCTTGGAACTCTCCAAGATGACTGAGGTAACTGGCAATGGGACCTGGGAATCCTCTTAGCGCCACATCCTTGATGCTGAGATTACAAGTATGCACCGTAACACTCAGATTTTTTCACATAGGTGCTGGGGATTGAACTCAGCTCCTTCATGCTTACGAGGCAAGCACTTTAGGGCTGAACCATCTTCCCAACCCCCAACATTATTTAGTGTCTTTTCTCCCCTTTCGTGATCGTGGTATTTTTTTGCAGTGCTGGGAATAGAACTCAGGGCTTCATGATTGCTAGGCAAGTGCTCTACCACTGAGCTAGACATCCCCAGCTCATTACATCACTGTTCAGCAAATACCTACTCTCTCGTCCCCTTTACAGAACAGGCTTTATCTGACTCTGCTCACTTGAGGTTTGTAATGCCTCTGGCCTTGTGAGTAATGCCAGGATCTGAGCAACTATGCCCTGAGCGGAGGAGCCCTCGTACATGTTGGAGCAGCTGAGCTTGGCTTCTGGCGTTTCTGTCATTCACCATCAATTGAACAAGTCCTGGTTAGCAGGTGTCAGGAGCAGGCATGCGCGTAGTCCTCAGCCTGAAGTTCAATTCTACAGTCAGTGCCATGAGTCAGCATTTACTTCGCCCTCTCAAGCTTGTTCCTCAGCGCTTTTCTGCTCGGAGCTGACTAATGTAAGCGGGTCAGCCTGAGGGGGATGGGCCCAGCACTTGGGAGTCTGAGGCAGGAAGATCATGAGTTTGAGACCAGTCTGGGCTGTATCGCCAGACCCTGTCTCAAGATAGTGTTACCAAGAATACAAGTGATCAGGGATGGATGTGGGCAGGTCGTGAATGGAAGACACAGCAGGTTCTCTGAGAAGAGGTGGCCACCTGCTCAGGTTGGCTGGGGTGGCTCCCTTCTAGGCAGGCAGTCAATGGATCTGCAGAGATGATAGTGGAGGGTTAATGCGAGCCTCAGTGGTGGTCTGGTGTCCTTTGGGCAGGGAGACAGGTTGCCCACACATGCTTCTGAGGCTCAGTCCTAAGCTGTCCTTCCTTGTGGGTCTCCAGAGGGCCCTGGTCAAGATGGAATGCTAAGTCAGGCCAGAACCTCCTTTTGCAGGGACTCTGGGATGGCAGGAGGGGAAGTAAATGTGTTGACATTTGACCCAGGAAGTGGAAAGCAGGCAAACATAGGCAGATGGCACAGGGGAGAATGCCCCTATCTTCCCAGTCACAACAGGAGTAGACACATCTGCCCACCCCCCCCACCTCTGACCATGGCCTCATGGGCACAAGAGCCTCACAGGAGGGTGACTTGAGAAGCAAGCGCTCTCTAAGGGAATCACCAGGCTGGACAGGACTCTTATGAGGAAGAGAAGATCCCTTGGCCTGGTCTAGAATATGTCGTGTGAAACCAAGGTGACAAAACCAGGCTGGGTCTGGGTGGGTAGCAGGGGCTCATGTGGTCACAACCAGGACTCTTGTGAGAATAGTTGAAAATGTTATTTCTGCTGTCATTTAGAGAAATGTTTTTGCAGTCGACTGGCGGTCACTGACACACCAGAAGCCTCTTCCTCTGCAGCCCTAAGCCGTGGCTGACTCACGAAGCTGAGGGATGCCGGGAAGCCATACCTGACTTTTCACAGTTAGGAATGAGGGTGGGTGTGGCTAGAGTTTTCCTGCCTGGCCCACAGTCAGGATAAATCACTTTCACCTGCCAGTCCCACAGCCGCTCAGACCCAACCAAGTAAACACAGAGACTTATATTGCTTACAAACTGTATGGCTGTGGCAGGCTTTTTGCTAACTGTCCTTATATCTTAAATTAATCCATTTCTATAAATCTATACCTTGCCACGTGGCTCGTGGCTTACTGGCATCTTTTCATGCTGCTTGTCCTGGCGGTGGCTGGCAGTGACTCCCTCTGCCTTCCTGTTCTTTTTATTCTCTCTGTTAGTCCCGCCTACACTTCCTGCCTAGCCACAGGCCAATCAGTGTTTTATTAGCAACACATTTACCATACAGAACATCCCACAGCAGGTGGGGGGAGGGAGAAGAGGAGGAAATGAGGGGGAAGGAAGGAGGGGGAAGAGAAGGGGAGAAGAGATGAAGGAGGAAGGAAAGAGGAAGCGCTAGGCAGGGAGGGAGAAGGAGGAGAGAAATGCGGAAGAGGGGGAGAGAGAGACACAGGGAAGGGGAGTGAGAGGGAAGCGGGGAAGGGGAAGAGGAAGGGAAATAACAGGGAGGAGAGGAGGAGAAAGGGAAGAGGAGAGGGAGGAGGAGGTAGAAAGGGTCAGAGAAAAGAAGAGTGTGTGTGTGTGTGTGTGTGTGTGTGTGTGTGAGAGAGAGAGAGAGAGAGAGAGAGAGAGAGAGAGAGAGAGAGATGGGGAGAGAGGTGATTGGTTGATTGCTCGTGGCCTGTTTTGTTGCTGACATCATTTATTACTGTGCATGGCACTCTCCTGTCCCCAGCCTGGACCCCGCCTATGTTTCCAGGTAGCTCTGCCCCCTCCCTACCTGAGTTATAAGTGCTCTGCTCAGGACTGAGAGTCAGGAAGGTGAGGTGCTCAGTGGCTCTGGACCGTCTGGACCATGTCTCAGGTCGTCAGTAGAGAGCTTCAAGGCATCTGTCAGTTTCTCCGCCTCTCAGCCAAGCAACACTTACCTAGTGGTCACCTACTGTCCTTTCACTGGGACCGCAGACGCCGGGACACAGCGATGAGTGGAACAACACTTCTCAGCACTTCCGGTGCCATAGCGCCGACTAAAAACCATCATTTTGTATGGTATGACTCTGGAGGGCTGCAATGCCAGCGTAGCCTCTGCCTCTGTGATGGCTGATATCAGTGGTTATAGCCACAGACTGCGTGGCTATTAGCTGGCTAAAGCCTATGAGGTTGATAAGCATGTGATAAACACGTGTTCACGCTCCTGTGGGTGGTCACAGCTGGTCTGACTGGGGTCGTTACAGCTGTCAGGCTCAGGGGCCAGAGTCTCACAAATGTGATGTTCAGAGGGAAAGGTCTGTACTAATCTGATGTCTCGTGAGGCTGGGTTAAAAGTAGTAGTCACTGGGCCCTGAGCCCTACTTCTCCTAAGGAGAAAAGGAGGACCCAGTGACCTCAGGTCCCAGCTCGCGGGGAGCTCATTCCCGTGGAGGAAGTTCTCTAAGGTGTTCTCCCAGTTGTAAGGGGCGGGTGGATACACACTCTAGCATCCCTACCCTTGGTCGTCAGTCAGCAGTGTCTGTGAAACACACCCCTTCTCTTCTGAATTCATAGGCAGTGAGGCATTCTGGAACCCAGGAGCACAGCTTTCCACCTGGATGTGCAGAGCGAACCGTGACATGTCACTGGAGAATGTGGATATAGTGACACATTCCATAAAACTATCTTTTGACCTGCACCCTCCCCCGACCACACACAAAGACTGAACTTTTGGCAGTCCTCACAGCAAAGTTAACACACCCTGATGACATTTATGAATATGTACTTAGCCTGCTGTCCTACTGTGTGCTCACCAGGTTTAAGTTTCACCCGCCTTTAAGAGAACAACATAACCAATGGCACCTGCCTCGGGTCTTCCATGCAAGCATCCTTTACAGCCTAAGCTAATGCATAGCTTTAATCTCAGGTTATGCACCCTCCCATGCCCCTGACACAGCACTGCGTGTTTGTAAGTGTACGCAGTGATGAAAACAGCCAACAGGTTGGAAGCGACATTATACAACAAACATCCACCGCAAATGTTGGAAGCAACCTGCTAGGGCTTGCTAATGTCTGTCTGTAGGACTGAGTGCTTCTGGGTCAGTTGGAATCTGTAGGGTTATCTTTTCCCTTGTGAAACTCTGCGGAAGATTTTCATAGAGAATGCCACGCCCCTTTCCCATGCCTCATTTTCTGTGCTCCTTACTAAATATAGAGCAAAGCCCTTTGCTAGGGACAGACAGACATGGGGACAGTCAGACGTCAGACAGTATTCAGGCAGGTGCAGGCACAGGCACATATAATAAACAGACTACAGATAGACCAGTAGCCACAGGCAGCAGATAGACCAAATACAGAGAGGTGCAGAATTCAAATTTGGGCTCACTTCAAGTCGAATTAATCGAAGAGGAAGTCTATTTTCATCCCTTAATGTGACACTAGTCCATACTGGTACCGCTGAGATACCTTTAATGTGAAAGGGGGGATGTGGTAAGGCTGACAGAGTCTGCTAGACCCACTGCCAGGGTGGGCTGATGACTCATCTCCCAACCTATCCTTTCTGGTGAAGGAGGCAGAGTCGTCGACACGGCCATTTCCACCATACATTGTCACGGAATGAGAGGGACAGAGAAGATGGAGCAGAGTTAGGTTACTCGGCCGGTTTACTTCCTCGTGGGTGTGAGTGCCACACACAGGACAGCAAGCCTGGGATGAGGGTAGGCAGGCAAGGCAGTTGCTTCAGAGGCAGATCTCAAAGGGTGTGAAAAACCCTGTTCACTATGTGGTGGTTTTAATGAGAGTGGCCCCCAGAGGCTCAGGTGTTTGAGTTCTTGGTCACCGGTGGTGCTGTTTGGGTCAGTTTGGAAGGTGTGGCCTTGCTGGAGGAAGTGTGTCACTGGGAGCGAGCACTGAGGTTTCAGAGACCCTGTCACGTACTCTCTGCTTCCTGCTTGCAGTGAGAACGTATCTCAGGTTGGCTGACCCAGCTGCCACGCTTTCCTACTATGCTGATGGGCTCATCCTCTGGAATCATAGCACCAAACAAACACTTCTTTCTAGAAGTTGCCTTGGTCAGGGAGTTTTATCACAGCAATCAACTAACTAACACACATGGCTAGGGATGTTGCTCAGTGGTAGAGCATTTGTCTAGCATGAACAGGCCCTGGAGTTCATCCCCAGCACCATAAAAAAAAAATGACAAAAAACCCAGTCATCAAGTTTAATGTTATCTCAACGCAGTCCTTAAACACACACACACACATACACACACACACACACACACACACACACACACACACACACACACACACACGGGGCTGGGGGGCGGGTGAATCTACAAGATGGTTCAACAAGTAAAGGCACCTGCCTCCTATCCTGATGGCCTCAGTTCTATCGTAAGACCTGTATGGTTGAAGGGAGAACCAGCTTCCACAAACTGTCCTCTGATCTCCATATAAGCCATGGCACGTGTATCCACCCCCCCCACACACACACTAAATAAATCAGCATAAATGCAAAACTTCTCCACAAGGAAAGAAAATTTGAAAGAAGGTCAGAGTCTGACCTTATATATACACAGTTGTTCCTTATTTAGCCATCCCAGTGCTGTTAGATTCTGTTAAAATGTGTGTGTGTGTGTGTGTGATCATGTTTGTGCAGGTATACATATGGAGGCTCAGCTGTCGCTCATCAGGTGCTGACCCCTTGTTCTTCTGAGACAAGGCCTTTCATTGGTCTGGAACTCACTGAACAGGTTAGTGGCCTGTTTATTGGTGTGGCCAGCTAGCCCCAGGGATCTGCATATTTCCATCCCCCATCCGTGTGCTTCCTTGCCGGCCTTTTTGTATGTGGGCTCTGGGAATCAAATTTAGGTTCTCACACTCACAAGGCAAGCACTTTACCAACTGATGATCTCCTCAGCCTCTCCTCAAAATTTGATCAGTCAAGGGAGAAAGACAGGCAGACAGACTGACTGACTGACTGACTGACTGATTGACTGTGTTTTTCTTTTTCTAGGGCTCCAGTCTCCATCCAGTCTTTCCCTTGGCCATTCCCAGCCACTCTGACCTTGGAGCCTGAGACATCCAACCTACATGGGGCAATCCCTCCTCTTGTCCTCTGGCCCTCTTCTCATCCCCTGCCCCTCCTCTTATCCTCTGCCCACCCTCCCCCATCTTCCCCTCCTGGCAGGGCAAAGAGCTCCCTCAGGAACCCATAGCCATTTGTAGGCTCCACGAATGGGTTCCAGAACAAGCCAGCTAAAGCTCTTAGCAACTGAGACTCT
>CABHPQ010151337.1:0-10368 GCA_902168405.1 Peromyscus aztecus
TATTCTGGACCAAAGATCTAAGAGAAATCTGACCTGGGCTTCAGAGAAGGGGACAACAGAAATACTGTTCTCTACCAGGATGGTTGCAATCTCCCCTTCCAGATCACCAATTCTCCCTAAAACACGCACGAAGTGTCCATTTGGATACACTGATGTTGTCTCCCAGGAATCAATTCGCACAACCACCCTGAAGTCCTATACAAAGGGAGAAGAAATACAGTGTGAGCCAGAGCTAGAGGTGAGTGGTTCAGTTTGAAGCAGCAAACTAACCAGATAAACAGTACAGAGACCAAAGGCCAGTTTGCAAACAGTGACTTGCAGGAGCTTATTTTTGCTTTCTGGTTCTTCTTGCCACTCTTCTGAATGGCCAGATGGTATATAAATGCTTGGCTGATGCTTTGAAGGGAGGCATTACCTCTCTCCTTCAAACAATTGGGACAGAAATTTTAGTCCGTTAGAGGAAGCCAATTCTAACACATTTTAGTTAACACTTGAAACACAAGGGGTACAACCCAATAATGTAGGGTCTTAATTAAGTTTTAAAACAATAGTCTTGGGAACTGGAGAGATGGCTCAGTGGTTACAAGCATCTCTACCAGAGGACCTGGGTTTTTCCCTAGCACCCACATCAGGCAGCTCACAATCCCCTATAACTCCAATGCCAGGAGACCTGACACCCACTTCTGGCTTGTCGGGCACCTGCATTCATGTGTACACACCCACACACATGTGATAAAAAGAAAATAAGTCTTAATAAATAAATAAATAAGTAAACAAATAAAACAGTCTCAATTTCTAGTGTGGGAATTACTTTCTAATTTCTTTTTAGTCTTAAGATGCTCCTTGGCAGGAAAGACGATATCCATATAAGCTGGACCTCTCCACTGCCCAGAAACTTCAGACACCCTGGAAATGGCAAGTGCAATAGTCCTAACTGGCCTGAGAGTCTGCAGAAAGCTTCCAGAGGCAAAGGTATAATGACCAGGAAAGGGCTGGGGACATTCGACTTTAGTCTCATTTACAAACTGCAAAACACTAGGCAAATTAAGTTAGGGATTGCCTCCACTCTCTGCACCAAGTAAAGTTAGTGTCTGCCCTTCTTGTTCACGCCTCCTCTCTGGCACTCCAGTCCTATACAGATAATCGATCTGTGAAGTTTACTATATCATCCCTGCGGGACACTCGATCATGATCATATTTCTGTAACTTTCCCTGGAAGGAAGCTTGTTAGTGTTGGCAAACGGTATGTATTGAAAGTTTCTGGGTTGGACAGCAGGATAATGTATGTTCACTCAGCTTGTCCTACACAGCTCTTTCTAGGACAACTTCTCTCTGGCCTTCATTTATTAACCATGGACTACTTAAAGGATGGTTCTTATATATTTAGAATGTTTAAAAACAGTATCTCAGAGTGCCAGATACCATCAATAATTTATTTCCTCTTATTCAAAGGAATTAACAATGCTTCTTGGTGCTGTTCAAAAGCCAGCAAAGACAGAGGTTGAACAGTGTGCAGCAGGAGCTACCTGGAGGGCCTCTGCTTGCTGAGTGCTGATGCGGATTTTGGGGATTCTGTAATCCCAGGGTGTGACTAGGATCTTCTGAGCATTTTTGCCCTGATACTGGACTTCTTCTTTGGATGGAAATGTCACCACATAATCTCGCCAGTTCTTCTGAAGGATGCCCACTACTCGACCTTCAGGAAGACAGAACATAACAGCACTGACTGGTTAGTTGTCTCCTCTCTGGGACGTGAGAGCACAGCAGCAAGGGAGTGAGCGGTGCATTTCCCACTCTCAAGCTCATCCACACAGCCCAGATGAGTTTAAAGACCTGCTGCCTTCCTAGCACTTTAAATGTGAATTATTTCCCTTGAGACAGTTTCTCTGTGTAATAGCCCTAGCTGTCCTGAAGTTCACTCTGTAGACCAGACTGTCCTGGAACTCACAGAGATCTGCCTGCTTCTGCCTCCTGAGCACTGGGATTAAAGGTGTGCGCCACCACCGCCTGGCTAAACATAAATTTTTTTTTTTTTTGGAGCTGAGGATCGAACCCAGGGCCTTGCCCTTGCTAGGCAAGCGCTCTACCACTGAGCTAAATCCCCAACCCCTAAACATGAATTTTTAAAAAAGAAGAATAACTTTAAAAAATTGTCAGCTGGGGGTAGTAGTTTACACCTTTAATCCCAGCACTAGGGAGGCAGAGGCAGGAGGATCTCTCTTAGTTCCAGGACAGTCTGGTCTACAGAGTGAGTTCCAGGACAGCCAGGTCTGTTATACAGAGAAACCCTGTCTCAAACAAAACAACAAAACCCATCTTCAGCACTTCCTTTCTCTGTAGAGCCCAGCATGACACCGGAATCTGTCCCATCTTCTCTTCTGACCTTGGGATTTGGTGGGAAAAGCCAATGGTTTTCACTCCTGACTCACTTATTTATTCACTGTTTGCTTTGTTTTTTGAATAAGGGTCTCACCATGTAAATCTGGCTATCTTGGAACTCATTATGTAAACCAGACTGGCCTTGAACCCCATCAGAACTCTGCTTCTCAAATGCTAGTTAAAGGCATGTGCCACCATGCCCAGCTCTGTTCAATGTTTTTTTTTTTTTTTTTATTGTCCCTTTTTTTTTTTTTTTTTTTTGGGACATCTCACTTGTCTTTTGTTTGTTCTTTGAGACAAGGTCTCTCAATGTAACCCTGGCTGTCCTGGAACTCACTCTGTAGACCAGGCTGGCCTCGAACTCAGATCCGCCTGCCTCTGCCTCTCAATGCTGGGACTGAAGGTGTGCGCCTCCATGCCTGGCTTTTCCCTTGTCTTTAACCCTTGCCCTCTGCTATGCGCTTCCATGGGCACCTGTGTTCTCTCAACAACTCCACTCACTTGGTCCAGTGGACACAGCAAAGAACACACATCCTAAGTCTACCTCACAGCACTGAAGCCAAGAAAAGACAAGCACAGTAGCTACCAGTACTTTTTCTTTTCTTTCACAAATTTTTCGTGTGTGTGTGTGTGTGTGTGTGTGTGTGTGTGTGTGTGTGTGTGTGTGTTCAGATGTCATTCTCTGGGAACTAATAACCTGGACTTTTGAGATGAAGTCTCTCATTGGCCCGAAGCCCCACCTTAGGCTAAGCTGGCTGGCCAGGAAGTCCCAGGGATCCTCCTGTCTCCACCTCCCCAGTGCTGTGATTACAAGCATGTGCCACTATGCCTATTTTACAAACGTGAGGTTTCAGTAACAACCTCAGCTCCTCCTCATTGCATGCACCTGCTAACCGAGCCATCTGCCGGTCAACTCCCTTTTGGAAGGACTACTGAGAGAGTGCTGAGAGGCTGATGTGACGATGGTCTTGCCACAGGGTACCTGAGAGAGGCCTGACCCTACAGAGGTGTGGTGCAAGCTTGGGGAGTTGCTGGATTCAGGCCATATGTCACAGTTAGAGCCGACAGGATCTGTGGATGTGTGAAAAAAATAATAATTCTGGGACAATTACAGTCTTTTGGGTGGCCCGAGTAAGATTGAATTTTCAGTTTACTGAGATGAGGAATGCTGCAGGGAAAGCAGGCGTGGAGGAGAAGTCAGGAGTCTCCTGAGGCGTCTTTAGGCTGAGATGTCCACTGGATATTCAGGGGAAGACGCCATAAAGGCAACCAGAGGTAAAGAAACTGGCTGGAGACGCAGGTCAAAGACTGAACACAGTCTAGAAGATGCATGGAACAGGAAACTCGGAGCAGAGCACTGCACGCCCACAAAGCAGTAGGAAGAGAAGATCCCGAGGAGAAGCGGAGATGGGCAGCCAGGAGGGCAGCAGGGTGAGGGAGCCTGGGCTCCTGAAGTCCACAGAGCAGCACACTCACGAGTTGTTTACACGCTATGACAACGGGCACAAGGAGGTGACCCGCATTTGGGCAGGAGGGCCCTGGGGAATGGATACAAGTGATTCAGAGGAGTAGAGAGGATAGTCAGACTGTAGTGAGCGAGACCCTTCAGAAAGCAAGGAGAGAGAATGTGGAGGAAAACAGCATCACAAACTGAGGCAGAGAAAAGAGCCCCAGGAGGGCTTTTTGTTTCTTTGGGTACTGAAGAAGTTAAGATAAACCTGCAGAGGGGCCAGGTACGGCGCTGTATACTTATAATCCTAGTGCTGGGGAGGCAGAGACAGGAGGATCAAGGTCATCCTTGAACAGTGAGTTTGAACAGCCTGGGCTACATGAGACCCTGTCTCAAAAGAAGCAAAACAAGCCGGGCGATGGTGGCACACGCCTTTCATTCCAGCACTCGGGAGGCAGAGGCAGGTGGATCTCTGAGTTCCAGGCCAGCGTGGTCTACAGAGCGAGCTCTAGGACAGCCAGACAAGAGAAACCCTGTCTTGAAAAACAAAACAACAACAAAACAAACCAACAGAAATAAGCAAAACAAGTACATCAACCTGTGGAGGAACTGAGGGTGGATAAGGGGTGGAACACATGTTCAGCATGTCTGAGGTCCTAGGTTCAATCCCCACCATTAAAAACAACAACGACAATGAAATCGATCGCAGAGAGGGGAAGCTGATAATGTAGAGACCATGTCTTATTTTCCTAACAGCAATGCTTTGTAGTCTTACAAATCACTAGAAGAGCAGATTGCAAGTTGTTCTCATCACATATACACAAGAAGGATGAGGTGGCTAGAGAGATGGCTTGGTGAATAAAAGCACTGCCACACAAGTATGAGGACCTGAGTTCGAATCCCCAGAACTCATGTAAGGCCAGGTAGCCTTCTTCAACAGGCAGAAGCAGAACATTATCAGAGGCTGTTCTCTGACTTCTACATGCATGCCCTAGCATGCATACCAGCACTCGTGATCATGAACACACAGGCTCATCATATACATAAAAAGATCATTTTTAGGGGCTGGAGAGAAGTCTCAGTGGTTAAGAGCACTGGCTGCTCTTCCAGAAGATCTGGGTTTAATTCCCAGCACCCACATGGTGGCTCACAACCATCTATAATCCCAATTCTAGGGCATCCAATACCTATTCTAGCCTCAGTGGGCACCAGACAATCACAGATATACATTATACATGCACTGGCAAAACGCTCCTATACATAAAAATAAGTAAAAGATTACTTTTTAAAAACATGGTATGTGAGGTGATACATATGTTAATTAGCTGGGTTAAGCCATTCAACAACGTTTACCTCTATCAAAACATCACAGTACACCCAATGAAAACACACAATTTCCATTAAACAAACAAACTCCGGGCAGGATTGTGCTTCCCGGTGGCTCACCTGTGGGCATGGGCTCGCTTGGGGACTCGCCTGAGGCCTTGTCTTCACTGTCGTTCTCACACAGGGCAGCAGTTCTTCCTTTCCACTCGTTTTTGGGGAGCAGCTCCACCACCACCACATCTCCATGAATGGAGCGGTTCCGAGCCTTCATACCATGGATGAGGATGTCGCTGAGCAAGCCTGTGTGTGCAGCACAGAGAAGCCGAGTCAATGGCTGCCACACCAGGAACCATTTCAGACGGACTGTGCCTCAGGTCCAGTCAGCACACTGCTGGGGCTGGAGAGACGGCTCAGTGGGTGAAGCACTCGTCACACAAGTGTGAGGATCTGAATTGGATCTCTAGCAACCATGTAAAAAGCCAGGCGCAGTGGTGCATATCTGCAACCCATGCACTTAGTGGGCTGGAGACAGGAGGAGCTTGGGAGCCCACTGGCCAGTCTGTCGAGCCAGAGGAACAAGCTTCACATTCAGTGAGAGATCCTGTCTCAAAATTCAGGTGGAGGAGGCTGGAAAGATGGCTCAGCCTGCCTTGTAAGCATGACAATCTGAGTTCAGAACCCCAGCATTCATATAAAGCCATAGGTGTGCGCATGCACGCGGACACACACACACACACACACACACACACACACACACACACCAAATACAAGTAGAGAACTACACAGGGAGATACTTAACATCAACCTCTGACCTCCATAAGTGCATATAATGGTAAGTGCACCTGTATACCCATGCTCCTCCCTCTCTCTCTCTCTCTCTCTCTCTCTCTCTCTCTCTCTCTCTCTCTCTCATGGAACCTTGGTTGTCAACTTGACTGCTTCTGAAATCAACTAAAACATAAGCAGTGGGATACTCCTGTGAGGGATTTCCTTGATCAGATTATTTGAAGTGGGAAGACCCATCTTAAATGTGGGTGGCACTTTCTGGTGGGACTCAGATAAAAGGACATGGATTTGCTTTTGCCTGCTGCCTTCACCCTGGATGGCAAGTCCAGCTGTCCTGTTGTTGCAGCATCTCTCACTGGTATCAGAACTAACTTATTCAGGCTTCCAATGTAGACAGAAGATCATCAGCTCTCCAGAAATCCTTCAGGCCTCCAGTGCCAGGTCAGGACTGTTGAGACAATCGGCTCATGGATGGAGCAGCGACTGGATTCTCAGGCTCTCCAGTGTGAGTCAGATATTGTTGGATTACCTGGACCATGTGTGTAAGCCAATCTAATAAGTCCCTTTTTAATATATACATCTGCTCTTTTAGTTCTGTTAGAACACACACACACACACACACACACACACGCACACGCACACGCACACGCACACACACACACTCCAAAGCAAATTTCTTCCTTCGAAAGGGGAGTCAAACAGCTTCTTTCTTCTCTTTCTTACTGTGTAGACCAGGTTGGCCTCAGATTTGTGACCCTTCTGCCTCAGTCCACTGAGCTCTGGGGTTCTAGGTGCCACCATGCTTGGCTTAAACTTCTTGTGTTCTGCAGGCTGGGGGTAAACTAACTACTCCCATTGCACTCTGGACAATGTGCTATACAAGGCCCCCTTCATCAGTTTCTTTAAAAAGCTATTCACTTTGCTGGCAGCCTCACATGGGGACATAGTGCAGAATGACCACTCTTCTCCCTCCCCTGCTATGCGGTGTGAGTCCTTCCCTCTCCATCGCCTCTCAAAGTAGGCATTGCTCTCCTGCCTGTCACTGTGAGCCAACACTGAAATTCTGCTCAATTCTTTCAGGGCCCTGCGTGGCCAAAGCAGCGGTCAGCACGCAGATAAACTACACAGAGGATGCAAACCTGAAGGGGCTGGTGAACAAAGGCCCTGGGAGCCGCTCTTACGCGGCCTCCTTCAACCCAGCCACCCATTTTCACCGTCAAGCTTTCTTCTTCCTTTTAGTTTTCAAAATTTCATTCTTTCTTTCCCCCAGTCTGCCTGAAATGTGGTCACAGGAGAGCACCCAGAGGCAGAACAGAGGAATGCTTACATCACAGCCCGGGCTGCAAGCTTAGCTGCACCCGTTAGCAGTGGGACCTGAGAGACGCTGCCTCCTTCCCCTGTGTGGCAGTTTAAGCGTACTGGAGGAAACCAGAGACGAGGGCACCAGCTGCCTGCCCGGGAGGAATACTCTAAAATCCATAGCACAGGAAGATCCTAGCTATAGTGGGTGACAAGCACGTGTGCAAACAGAGGCTCTGGAACGTTTGGGGGGACGGCTGTGCAGTGTCCCCTGTATCCGTGGATATGCACAGTATTACATGCTCATTAAGTTACCTTACTCTGTTTAATTTTTTTTGAGACAGGGTCTCTCCCTGTAGCCCTGGCTGCCCTGTAACTCTTTTTGTAGATCAGGCTAGCCTTAAACTCACTGAGATTCCGCCTCTGTCTTCCAGGTGCTGGGATTAAAGGCGTGTGCCATCATTCCCAGCTTAAATTTTTTTTTAAAGAATTAAAAAATAAAGTCAGAAATTATAGACAAATAGCATAGCAAAGCCCTAGGTTCAATTCCTAGAACTAACTCCCCCCAAATTGTAGACAAAATAAACCTGGGGGAAACCCCCTAAAATCCACAAATACCAGTGTACCCAGGGCTGCATGACAATCCAACTTGCTTTCTTCACCATATAACGTCAGAATTCAAAAAGCAGTACGGAAATGTATGTGGTTGGTACCGAACCTGAGTCCTTACTGCTGGCTCCTTGTAGGCGAACAAAGGCTTCTATCTGAGCTCTGTGCTTGTTGACGTTCAGAATTCCCTAAAATCACAAGCAAAAATCGGTGTGAACTAAATTCTTTCTTGACCCAGTTTTTAAAAAGTTATGAAAATATCTCCACATTGTTAGCAGCCTGTGATCCCTGTCTTCACCACGACGGTCTCCTTTTTTTTTTCTTTTGGTTTTTCGAGACAGGGTTTCTCTGTGTAGCTTTGTGCCTCTCCTGGAGCTCACTTGGTAGCCCAGGCTGGCCTCGAACTCACAGAGATCTGCCTGCCTCTGCCTCCCGAGTGCTGGGATTAAAGGTGTGCACCACCAACCGCCTGGCAATTTCCTTTCTTGAGAGAACATGCTGCTAGCTTGAACTACTCTGCAGCTGCACCAAGGGCAGGGCACGCTCGTTAGACTACGGCCGGGACTTCAGCATGGCACACTCAAGCTTTGGCCACCACGGGAGACTTCTGAGTTGTTAGTTACAAATGCAAAATCCGTGCTTGGCAGTAGTGGCGCAAACCTTTAATCCCAAAGGTAGGTGAATCTCTGTGAGTTCAAGGCCAGCCTGGTCTACAAAGAGAGTTCTAGAACAGCCAGGACTGTTACACAGAGAAACCCTGGCACGGGGGAAAAAAAATACAAAATCCTCAGCAGAGTAGTTTTGAATCTTGACTGTGGTGGACACACAAGACTGCACACAGTTGATGGGAAAACAGGAAATGAATGTGGGTAAAATGATTAAGGCTGAGGAGTTACTTACTGTATCCAAGTCCTTCTCCAAACCCTGACAGCCCCTGGGTTCTGGGAAATCACAGATGTGATGATGGTCCAGCCACCTCTACACCCTCATATAAAAATGTATTTCTTTCCCAGTGGCAGAGGGCTACCCTTATACTTGTGTGACACTTGGGCAGCCTGGAACTAGACAGTTAAAAGACTATGGAAAAATGGCTCCCAAATGGCCCTGAACTGGGCAGCTCTGCTTACTCAAGGCCATCTTGTGGACAGGCTTTGAACTCAGAGCCCTGGAGTGGAAGGCAAGCTGAGAAGAGAAACAAAACCACACTGGTTGTTACTGACACCTACCCTTCATTGCCGCCCTCACCTGGATGTAGCGTCCAGATTTGATGCCTGCCTCCAGCACTTCCAGGGGAAGGTGTTCTGGGTATTCCTTCCCATGGGTTTCCTGACTTTCACTCTCCCTTTCCCGGCGAGACTGCAGGATGGAGTCACAGAGCTCATGGGCAGCCTTTAAATCCGGCCAGAAGTTGTCCAAGTAATTCTGCATTTGGTAAAGGCACAGAGAAACATGTCTGGATACCGATTCTTCACTCCAGCACTACTACTAAACCAGAGGGCTACGTGGGTAAGAACACATGCATGAAACCCCAGCACCCACATAAAACGTGTGACTTGTCTTCAGATATGCCTGTAACCCTGTGTTGAGGGTGTGAGGACTCAGACAGGAGGATTGCTGGGGCTTGCTGGCCAATGATCTACTTTCAGGGTCAGTAAAGAAATTCTCAAGGGAATAAGGTAGAGAGAGAGTAATAAAGGAAGACATCCAGTATCCTCCTCTGGTTTCCATGTGTGCACCTGCACATACAGTGAACACCCACATACACACACACACACACACACACACACCAATTTGTTTTTCTATGTACCTCACTTCTGAATATGATGGTCTACAAAGAACAGAGAGGAAAATCTTCTATTATGTATCTTACCTTCTTACACATGATTTCAACTTAATTTAAAGCTAAGATATATTCCCTTTCTCAAATTACAAAGGAAAGAGAACATCTTTATGTGGAAGCCAGCATCTCTCCTGTTAATTTAAATCCTGTTTGGACAACTTCCTTTCTTCCCTTCTTCCTCTCAAAAGTTCTGTCCACACCAACGTCAGCATGGCAACTCTGTTCATCTGTCACTCAACACACCAACATCAGCATGGCAACTCCGTTCATCTGTCACTCAACATACCAATGTCAGCATGGCAACTCTGTTCATGTGTGTCACTCAACACACCAACATCAGCATGGCGACTCTGTTCATCTGTCACTCAACACACCAACGTCAGCATGGCAACTCCGTTCATGTGTGTGTCACTCAACACACCAATGGCAGCATGGCAAATCTGTTCATCTGTCACTCAACACACCAACGTCAGCATGGCGACTCTGTTCATGTGTGTGTCACTCAACACATCAAAGTCAGCATGGCAACTCTGTTTGTTTGTGTCAGTCAACACACCAACGTCAGCATGGCAACTCTGTTCATGTGTCACTCAACACACCAACGTCAGCATGGCAACTCTGTTCATGTGTGTGTCAGTCAACACACCAACGTCAGCATGGCGACTCTGTTCATGTGTCA
>CABHPQ010151337.1:13402-26755 GCA_902168405.1 Peromyscus aztecus
TCCATCCATCCATCCATCCATCCATCCATCCATCCATCCATCCATCCATCCTTTTGTTCTTTCCTCACACAACAAATACTTCCTGGGTATCTACTCTAGATAACTGGGGGCTGGGCCCTCTGTGGGAGACAAAAGGAATCAGAAAGCACCTCCCATCTCTTTTTTCTAGATGTCCAGTCCCTAGAGCAAGTATTTTCACTTCCTGCTTTTGTTTAAAAAACCCCAGACTCGGTCACTTGGTAACACTTTCTAATTGGAAGCTGAGCTACAAGGCACATGAGAAATGACCAGCAACACTATGAAAGATGAGGAACAGTCTCTAGCTAGGAGAAAAGCCAGCTGCAAGCAGCTGAAGCTGGTAAGCCAATTAGACTGAATGGAAATCACATGATATGCCTGGAATCTTCCCCTAGAGAGCTGAGGTCTGGGTCTGGAGAACTGGGTTCAGGACTGTAGCATATTCCCAGGAAGTGCACAGACTTGGAAGGTTTTATGTCTGCATTCCTCTCTGGAGGGCTGTGGGCAGTTACATTCCACCCCAAGGAACCTTGGAGTTAAGATTTAGGGGGCAATTATGTAAGGTGTAACCACACAATTTTACCTGGGCTCTTGCATTTGGGCCACTTTGTGAGGTACTCTACAGGGCCCCTCAAGGTCCCAGCAGGACTGACTGAGCCTCCTTTTCCCACATTAGCCTCACAGCCCCCATCTTACTGCCATCATTTCTGCTCCTGCTGTGGGGAGCCACCATCTGCAAATACCCCACATCTTAGCGCTTGCTTCACACTGTGCTTTTGGGCAGACCTACACTAAGTCACTGCATTTTCTAGAACAGTTTCCATTTGGTGAGACTGGCCCAGGACATTCAATTGAGCAAGTCATCTTTTTATCTTAAGGCATCAAAGTTAAGCCTTCTGTACCACTGGTAGACGTTCCAGCCCGTGTGTCTAGGCAGTCTCAGGCTGGGTACCTTCATCTCCTCAATCCCAATTTTAACAATTATATATTCAGATGACACATTTAAATGCTGACACTTCAATGTTAACCACAGTCCTAGAATAGCGACTGCCATGTTCTGGTATAATACAGAGCAATTCCGAAGAGCACAGAAAACAGAAAAGGTCCCAATGAGGAGTGCTGTGACTCCATCGATGCGCACCTGGTCTGCCACTTCTCCATGGCCTCCCCCTTTTCCCGGGGGAGGTAACAGTGCTGCTGGAACTCGTTAGCAAAGAGAACACAGTCATGGCGAGCATCCTTCAGGAGGTTTCGCAGTTTGTTATACTGTCTGTAACACAGGGGACAGAATAAATCTCACACAGCAGGTACTCATCTCCTGCCAACTCCTGCCAAGGATCGAAACAGATGAGGCATTTCAGAGCGAGAGATGGATTGTTTAAAACCCAAGGAGTGTCCTAGCACTCGGGAGACTGAGGCAGGAGGATCATGAGTTTGAGGGTGGTTTGGGAGGCATGGTGAGAGCCTGTCTCAAAAGACAAAATAAGGGCTGGGTATATGGCTCAGTAGGTAAAAGTGCTTGCCACACAAGTATGAGGACCTCAGTTCAAATTTCCCAGACCCCAGATAAAGCCGGGTGAGAGCATCTGTCAGCCAGTGCTCACAGGGGGAGACTGGGGGTGGAAACAGGAAGGGCTCCAGAAACTAGCCTGGTGGTACGTGCAGTGGTGAACAAGAGATTCTGTCTAAAACAGTGAGAGACAAAGACATATACCTGACGCTGTCCTCTGACCTCCATGCGCACTGTGGCGTGTATGAGTGCACCTGTACACATCTCACACACACCTACACACCAACAAAAAGGAAGGCAATAACTAGCCCGCCCCTGAGAAGCATTATTCGTATTGGCTCCTGTTTCTCTGTGTTAGTGATTCTCAGTTTTGCCTGTCAGTTACCTGCACTGGGGAAGGCCTCATTAATTAGTTTGCAGATTAATTAGATTCCTTCTCCTGCTTTCCCTCAGAGATGCCTGGCCATTTTACTATGTAGTTACATTATCTGTGCTCTCACAGCCGTGGCACAGAGGCAAGGAAAGCTTGGCATCTTTTTGGCTTCCTACTTTGTTGGTAAACTTTTTTTTTTCCTTCGAGACAGGGTTTCTCTGTGTATCCCTGGCTGTCCTGGAACTCACTCTTTAAGACTAGGCTGGCCTCGAACTCACAGAGATCTGTCTGTCCCTGCCTTCTGAGTGCTGGGATTAAAGGTGTGCACTTGTAAGCATTAATACATTTCCCTTTAGCTGGCAGGCCTAGAAAAGGTCAGGTAGAGTAAACAAGTTTAATGGTTTATCTGTGAACTGTATCTATACTGCCTCCATGATTTCATGAAGAGATAGACCCAGTTGTCAGACAGTTAACAGAAAGTCTAAGTTTCCCTAGTCCAGAGAGCTTCCAGCAAGGTGAGCCAGAACCATGCCGAAACAGCAAGTCTACCATGGGTCAGCTTGTACGAGAGAGCTTTTCAAGAGCCTGTCATTAAGAACTACAGAAAACAATGAGGCAGTTATTTTAAAAGGAATTGGTTGGGCTGTTGGTTTTGCAGTGCTGGGATCCAACCCAAGGCCTTGCACTCACTCTGGTTATCTGTGGACAAATGATCACCCTGGCTAATATCCTTCCCTCAGCTAGTGTTTGCTATCCTCCTGGGCCAGGCCTTTGGCTGGAGAGTAAGCACTATTGCACTGACTACCCTTGGAGGCGCCATCTAGACAGGCCAGGACACCACCTGCAGCAGTCTGACTACAGCAAGCAAAAACAGCTATTCTAACAAGAAAAAAAAAAATCAAAACCAGAATTGCAAGCCCATTTCTGGGTGCATGTCCAAAAGACAGAACCAGGGACTTGTGAAACACTCAGCTAGGAGTGCTTGCCTAGAAGGCACGAGGCTCTGGGGTAAACCCCGAACCCTGCTGAATCAGTAAGTACACAATAAATAAAGCCACAAAACCCAACCAAACAAAAATGGGATTCAGACAGATATCTGGGCACCCACATCCACAGCAGCACCTTTTACAGGAGCAAAAAGGTGGGTATAACTGAATGACAAGGAATAAATGATCCAATGTCAACTGCTTGGCCCTTGAAAGGGGGCTTCTGACACATGCTGTCGCCCGGATGAACCTGGACACAGGGCGTGTGAAGCCAGCCAGTCACAAAAGGACAGACACCATGGCTCCAGCTGCGTAAGGAACCTAGAGCAGATACACGGAGGCAGAAAGCAGACTTATTACTAGGGTTGAGGTCAAGAAGAAAGAGGTGGCATTTAAGTAGTACAGACTTTCAATGCGGGGAGATGAAAAAGTCTAGAGCTTGCGGTTGTGGATGGCTGCATAATGGAGCTAAAGGACACAGTGCCACTAAACTGTACACTAGGAACTAGAAAAATGTCAACCTTTTTTTGTTTCTTTTTTTTTGAGACAATTTTTCTGTGTAGCCCTGGCTGTCCCAGATGGAACTCACTCTGTAGACCAGGCTGGCCTTGAACTCAGAGATCCACCTGCTTCTGTCTCCAGAGTACTGGGATTAAAGGCATGTGCTACCACCACTTGGTAATTTTTATTTCCTTTAAGACAGGTTTTCACCTGGGCATGGTAGCACAGGCCTTCAATCCCAGCACTTGAGAGGCAAAGGCAAGTGGATGTCTGTCTGTGAGTTCGAGGATAGTGTAGTCTACATAGTGAGTTCCAGGACAGCCAGGGCTATGTAGAGAGACCCTGTCTCAAAATAAACAAACACCCAAAACAACCAAACACATAAAAAAGACAGAGTCTTATACAGCTCAGGCAGTGAGTGATCTTTCCGCCTCCACCTACCTGGTGTACGTGGTACTGGGGACCAAATCCAATCCAAGGCTTCGTGTATGCTAGACAAGCACTCTACAAACTGGGTTACAGTCCTACCCCCTAAAAATATTGAATTTTATGTATATATATTTCATGAAAATTAAAAAAAAAGTTATGCTACTTTGCAAAAAAGCCCAGAGTCCCTCACTTTGGTGGAAAACATTGGTCAAAGGACAGGGCTGGCCTGGCTTCCTGGAGCAGGCCTGAGGCCTGAAGCCTGAATGGAAGAGAGCCAGACAAACAGCCAAAGGTGATGAGTGGGGACAGAGCACTGAAGATAGCAGACATGTGCTCCATTCTGTCCTCAGCATTCCCCCACGGCAGGGCCATAGGGGATGTAGGCATAGCATCTGTGTCAACAGCGATCCAAGTTCAGGATTTGGGGTCTGAATAAACTGCCACCTTCAGAATCCAGTACCCTTCTGCCAGCTCTGCACATATCACCTTCACTTATTTATTTACTGTTTTTTGAGACAGGTTCTCCCTACATAGACCACATTGGTCTTGAACTCACAGAGACCAATCTGTCCCTGCCTCCCAAGCGCTGGGATTAAAGGCCATTTCACTATCCCTGGCATCACCTTCATTTTAATTGTATTTAGTATTATTGTGTGTGTATGATGTATGTGGGGGCATGTGCATGCCACAAAGCACATGTGGATGGCAGAGGACAACTCTGTGGAGGTGGTTCTCTCCGTCCACCTTATGAGGGTTCTGCGTGCTTCCATTTGTCAGCTAGAGAAGGGACATGGACAAATGGCAGGAGAATACTGATGGGGAAGATAGGGATTCAGCAGTGAATCACTCCGGGTGTTGACAGTCAGGGCTTCTTGGAGATGTGTAGGCTTGCGGTTATAATTTAGTAGTGCACACATACAATACAGTCATAATTCCTGTTAGCAGGCTTTGCAGTGTTTATGATAGAGTCAGCAGACAGAAGCCTGTGTGAAGTCAGCACAGAGAAGCTTCAGAGCACTGTGGACATGTTTCACCAGAGCGATGGCAGTGGCTTAGACAGTCAAGATCTTCAATCCTAAAACATTCAGTCTTAGGCTGGACTTGGTGGAGCACAGCTTTGATCCTAGGACTTTGGAGGGAGAGGTAAGAAGATCAGACATTCAAGGTCATCCTTGGCTACAAGGAGTTTGAACCAGCATGGGCTACAGTAGACTCTCTCAAAACAAAAGTTTCAGTCTTACTGAAAAAAACAAAACAAAACAAAAAATAATTTTCTTAGACAAGCTTAGATGTTTTCCAAACTTTTATCAACTAAATGTTTCAAAAAATTTCCTGGAGATGGATAAACTAACTTCTTTAGACTGAATTTGTGGGAAGGGAGTAGGAAGGGGCAGGTACACCATCTTGTTATGTTGCCCAGGCTAGCTGTGAACTCCTGGGTTCAAGTCAGCTTTCTGTCTCAGCCTCCCAAGTGCTGTGATCAAAAGAACATGGTGCTATGCCCAGCTTGATGACACTTTTATTATTTTTATTTAATGGGATAGTGGCCTTGTCTATAGATGCAACCCTCCCCCCACAATGGTGATGGTGGCCTTGCCTATAGATACAACATTCCCCTTTGCTGGTGATGGTGGCCTTGTTTACAGATGCAACATCCTGTCTCTGCTGATAACACCCTCTAAGGCAGCAGTTCTCAACCTGTGGGTTGAAATTCCTTGGGGGAGTGGAATGACCTTTTCACAGGGGTTGCATATCAGATATCCTGCATATCAGACACTTACCATTATGATTTATAACAGTAGCAAAATTACAGTTATGAAGTAGCAACAAAAATAATTTTATGGTTGGGGGTCACCACATGAGGAACTGTATTAAAGGGTTGCAGCATTCAGAAGGTTGAGAACTGCTATGGGTATCTTATCACACTGTGTGAAGATATGTTGCTGTCTGCCTAAGGCATCTGATTGGTTTAATAGAGAGCTGAATGACCAATAGGTAGGCAGGAGAGAATAGGCAGGACTTCCGGGCAGAGAGAAGAACTCAGGGTTAGAATCAGGAGATTCCAGCGAGACACTGAGGATGTATTGAATATGGAGGAGAGGAAAAAGCCATATGGCAGAAAGTAGATTAATAGAAACAGGTTAATTCAAGTTATAAGAGCTAGTGGGATAAGTCTAAGCTTGCTTTCATAATTAATAATAAGTCCACGTGTCATTATTTGGGGGTTGGCGGTCCCAAAAAGAAAGTCTGACAAGAACGACCTGCTACAGAGAACCACTGCTCTAAGGCCTAGAAAAAGGAAGAACTGGGAAATGAGTCCAGGAGTGTCTTCCTTTGCTGGGCTCTGCAGTGCCATGCGAGGGTCTCCTCGACCTACTTTCAGGTGTCTTACAGTTTCAATACGTTTATGTTTCTAGTCCTATTAGCTAATACTTTAACGGCATTTATGGAGTACATTTTGGAGTATCAGTGCTACTCTTTTAGAGGCTTCTGCCTTAGCTACAAGTGTCCTCCCTCTGCCCAATTACCTGAGCCAAAACCTTAGTGCTATCCTTGACATCACATCCTCCCCATCGTACATCTAAAATCATCACTAAGTTCTATAAATTAAAAAAAAAAAAAAAACAACTAGGCATAGTGGTGCAAACCTTTAATAACAGCACTTGGGAGGCAGAGGCAGGAGAATCTCTGTGAGTTCGAGACCAGCTTAGTTTACAGAGTAAGTTCCAGGCCAGCCAGAGCTATAGTGAGACTCCCATCTAAATAAATAAGTAAATCAATGAATATTTATAAAATAGCTATACATATATATGTACATATATATATATAATTCAGACAAAGAAATTAATTTTCCCTTAAAACATATGCAATCTGATAGTTTTTAGTATACTCACAGTTAAGCAGCTATCACCACTCTCTAATCCCAGATCATTTATTTCATTGCTCTAAAAAGAAACTCGTGTCTATTAAGTAATCAGTCCCCACTTCCATTGGTCCCAGCCTCTGGCAACCACTAAGTAATTTTTTATCGCTATTTTTGTCTATTCAGGACATCTGATAGAAATGAAATCACATATGACTAAATTTTTAAGCTAATTGATTTAGTGTATGTGTCTGTGTGGGAGCCTGTGCGTGGCATAGCACAAGTGTGGAGGGCAGAAGACAACCTGTAGGAGTCAGTTCTCTCCTTCCACCATGTGGGTTCCAGGGACTGAACTCACGTGGCCAGGCTTGGTGGCAAGTGCCTGTAATAAGCTTTCTCAAATGTAGTCGGACTTTCTTTTGTGGGACCACCAGCTCCCCAGTAACAACATGTAGACTTAAGATTAATTATGAAAGGTTGGCCTCAGCTTAGGCTTTTCTCCAACTAGCTTTATAACTTAAATTAACCTGTCTCTATTAATCTACATTATGCCACGTGGCTTAGTTACCTCTGTTCTGTACCATACGTCCAACTTCTTCAGAGTCTCTGGAGAAATTGCATGCCTAGATTCCTCCTCCCAGTTTCTCTCTCTCTGCCTGGAAGTCCAGCCTATTCTCTCCTGCCTAGCCATTGGCCATTTAGCTCTTTATTAAACCAATCAGAAGGTGCCTTAGGCAGAGACATAGCTTTACAATGTAAACAAATATTCTTCAACAAGTGCCTGAGCCATTTTGCTAGCTCCAACATATAAATTGTGTGTGTGTGTGTGTTTGTGTGTGTAGCTGGTTTCTTTCATTTAGCACAATGTTTTCAAGGTTCATCCAAGTGGTGACATGTTCAGTCCTTTCTATAGCTGAATAATATTCTATTTTATGGATATAGCATGTTTTCTTAAACATTACCAAGTGAAGGCCACTTTGGGTTGCTGTAACTGTCTGGCTATCATAAATTAAGCTGCTGGACCAGTGAGAGATCTCAGCAAATAAAATGACTTGCTGTATAGAACTGATAACCTCAATGTAATCCCTGGATCTCACAGTGCATCCCAAAAGTTGTCCTCTGACCTCCACTCACACACACCCATGGCATACACATGTATGTACACGTACACGTACACATACACACACACACACACACACACACACACACTAATAAAAATCTAAAAGTAAATGAATCCACTATGAGTATTTGCCGTGTTTTCGGTTTCAACATGGATGTACTTCTAGTTCCATGATTACATACTTAGGAAATGTTATGGATTCCTACCTACTGAATCAGTCCTGGGAACACCTACTTCTGCCCATGTCTAAGCTGCCAGTGTCCTCACTACAGTTTGGGGATGGTTTGAGTGTGCTCTCTTGTGGGAGCTGAGCTTGCTTTACACAGCAGGGCTGCATTAGGGGATGGTTGGACCACGTGCATGGTCACCAGGTGTCTGGGATAGTCTACACTTAGCTGGGGGGAGGTCTTTGCTCCATCCCTTGGCATTCCTTTAACAGCCCTTTAGCAGAGACAGAAGAGGCTGGTGGATTAGGACCCAGGCCCTCCCGAGGCTATCTTGGTTTTCTAACTGTCTCCTCTGTATTTCTATACACATATTTCTCACTTCTCCCTCCACAAGAGTACCTTGGGGGAAAAGAGGGAGCAGGTCTCCCCCACTCTGTAGTGGACCATGCATTGAAATTTCATCCCTCTTGTGAGATATTCACAGGGTGGAAAGTCAATCAAATTCCTGTGCAGAGAAGTGATTCTGGGAAGTGGTTAGGATTCAAACATCATCAGGTAGAGTCCCAGGACTGAACTGCTGGTGGCTTTATGCAAAGGAAAAAAGTAACCTACATCAAGTGCTTTATTATAGCAATGCAAAACAGGCTAATATAACATGTCATCTGTATTACAGCTACAGCCTCTAGCCTTCTTTCCTTCAGGACTCTTTTCAATGGAATTTGGTAATCTTTTCAAACAGGAACCTGATGTCATGCCATCCTGAATAAAACCCTTCCTTGACATCCCCAAAGCCCACAAAGCTTTCCATCTGACCAAGTGTCCTTTCAGATCCTTGAGTGTGCCACATCTCTTCCTCATGGATGCTTGGCCAGAAGTCTCCTTTTCCTGGAGAACTCTCCCTTGCCTGGTCTCCTCCTCCTCATCCTTGAGAGTTCAGTATAGGCAGTTCACTCAGGAAAGCCCTTCCTGGCTCCCTGGTTGGCTGGGGCTCTGCTACAGCCATGTCCCAGTACTTCAGAACATCTGCCACAGTGTGGCTCTACATCTGTCTGTGAGATGACCTGGGCTTGTCTGTCCTCTCTCAGGACTGGATCTACCTTTGTTTACCACTGTATTCTAGTCCTCTGGATGAGCACATGGATGAGCACATGGATGAACATATTCACATCTGAATGCATGAATGTGTGGGAGCCTCACAGAGTCAAGTGCCCTTCATTAAATAAGCATTTGAGGATTGCTAGGTGACAGATGTGTGATTATCCTGAACAATCAAAGACCTGACATTATTCATCTGTTCCCTACAGTCTATTTATGAGAACAAGAATTTTCTACATTGGTATTCCTGAGATCAAAATATAAAACCACATCACCACACAACGGGATTACAGGTTATGTCTCTCTGTTAAATGCAACTCTGGCAATTTCATTTCAGTAAAATAATACCATCTATCACATTACCTTAGAGTCAGCCCCCTGTGCATTCATGTTCCATACCTGAGGGCACTTCATTTGCAGAGAGAAAGTAGCTAGAAATAAGAGCTTTGACTGTCCGGGGAATGGATGCTTTTACCTGCCTTTGTTCCTCATACAATGCTGTATGACAACAGTTTACACAGCCCTTGGGCTGTGTTGGGTGTTTTAGTAACCTAGAGATGATTTAGAGCCTACAGGAGGATGAGTGAAGGTTCTATGCAAACGCCATGCTATTTAAAACAGTGTTTATTATACTTACCTTTTCAGAGGAGGATGTGCATGTCACAGTGTATGGGTGGAGGTCATAGGACAATGTGAGGGAGCTGGCTCTCTCCTTCCACCATGTGGAGACTATGGATTAAACTAAGGTCATCGGGCTTGGTGACACAATCCTTTACATGCTGAGCCACCTTGCTGGCCTGATGCCATTTTATTTATTTATTTATTTATTTTTAAAATTAGACATATTCATGTCATGCATGACTGTTTTGCCTGAATGTATGTATACCATAAGAATGCTTGGTGCCCACAGAGGTCAGCAGAGGGAGGGCATTGGATCTTCCGGAACTGGAGTTTGAGGTTGAGGGGATCAGACCCAGGTCCTCTTCAAGAACAACAAATGGTCTTAACTTCTGAGTCATCTCTCCAGCTCTCCAGTGCCATTTTATCTGGAACCTGAACAGCTGCAGATTTTAGTAGCTCTGGGGTCCTAGAATCAATTCCTTTTTATAAACCAAGGGACTACTGTAATACGTTTATAGTTTTATAACTTTGTGCTGTTCATTAAATTTAAAGGTCTAATTTGGTTTTAAGGTTTATTAAATACTTAAACATGAAAACTATAAGTAGATTTATAGCTAAATATCCACACAATTATGCATATTTGTTTGTTATGACAGAGTCTCATATAGTCTATACTAGATTCAAGCTTTCTGTATAACCTAGACTGACCTAGGACTCCTGACCCTTCTGCCTCTACTTTACAATTGCTGGGATTATAGGTGTTTGCCACCAGGCCTGGCTATTGGGTATCCAGGAAGACGTTTTCTGCTAGAAACAGGGCTGATACTGTAATGTTTGAATGTGTGGTAGTTTGAATGTAGTTGGCCCCTATAATCTCATAGGGAGTGGCACTATTGGGAGGTGTGGCTTTGTTTCAGGAAGTGTGCCACTGTCGGGGGTGGGGAGGGTAGGCTTTGAGGTTTCCTATGCTCAGGATACTGCCCAGTGTCTCAGTCGACTTCCTGTTGCCTGCGAGATGTAGGACTCTTAGCAATGTCTGCCTGTACGCCACCATGATGACAATGGACTGAACCTCTGAAACTGTAAGCAAGCCACCCCAATTAAATGTTTTCTTTATAAGAGTTGTCGTGGTCATGGTGTCTGTTCACATCAATAAAAACCCTAACTAAGACAGAGGGAGTCTTGCATCCCAGCACTTGGCTTTTCTGTTAAAGGACCAGCAGTCTGAGCCGACAAAGTGCTTATCTAATGAAAAGCAAGGGGTGTAGCAGGGTCTACTTCCCAACTCCTCACCGTTTGCTTTCTCATAGAGAATACTAACACACGGGGTAAGCACAGCAAAACCCAATAGCATCAGCCCTTCATCAACCTAACTGTGGAAACATCAGGAGAAAGGACATTTAAATTCCAACTCTTTGCTTTCGGTTGTCTCAGGAATAGGTTTTCAAAACAATCCTAATATTAAAAACATTTTAGAAAACAGAAGTTGAAGAGGCTTGCAGTGTGTGAGCGATCTGAATGATAACAACAAATTGATTTTAGTGGAAGAAATTGAAATATGACACCTGCAGCAGTGTTTAAGCCCGGATGTGTGTAAACATCTATATCTCTGTGGCTGAATAAAATCAACTTCAAGCTCATTTTAAAATACTCAATTTGAAAAAAAACTCAGGCACATTCCAGCTAACATGTATTTTTCTGAACTGAGCATAAGGACAATTTATCATTTTCATATACAAATAAAGAAAACTTTATCTTTTACTACCAAAGTCTGAAGAAACCAAAACATCTTAAAAGCAGAATAAATACAGTTTTTGCTTGTTAAATAACTTGAGGTGTTGAGGGTTTGGGTATATAATTCTAACATGCTATTCTCATAGTCTTAATTTCAGAGCATAAAAGTTTCCAAATGTTAAATGAGGCAAAACTGTATTTTAGGGTATTTGTACAGAAAGGGGCAATTTTTCTTTCATTTAGGCACAAGGCAAGTATTTTAAACTGGTTCAATTAAAAATGTTTTGTTCAGCAAATACAATTACTATGGCTGATAGTTACAGGACTAATCTAAAAATAAGAATGAGCTATTTTTTAATTTCATTGAATAAATCATTGCAAGTACAATTTGCATCCACAATAAAGGAAGATAAGATTTAAAAGTACTCTTTTCCCAAGAAAAGAATGTTCCTGAAACAATGTATCTATAAATAAGAAGATTAAATAATATACATTATTAGCAAAAATAAAGAGAAACAATTGTGCTACCTTTAAACATGTAAACCTTCAGAAGCCAATTCACCACCGAATCTTAAATACCTGCATCCTGGGACATCACAGTTTATTGATCTACAGTTAGATCTTTGGGCCAGATGTTGAAGCGCACAGACAAAATGGTACTGCATTCAGCAAAGTACTCACCAGCAAAGAGAATACCAAATTAGTTTCAAAAATCCTTTCTGACAACATAATGAATTCCTCCTCCTTCGCTCTAACAAGGGACCTTTTCTAAAGGGGGTGGGGGAATCTTCACAATAAATAAATAAATAATGCAAAACAGATACCTCCGGCCTCTCTGATGCTGCACAGCTTGACAAGCCGTTTGCATGAAAATGATTCCCTTCAACTCGGGAAACTCGAGGACCTCAAGGTAATCCTGGACAACTTTCCAGTCTGGAATCACATAATGAGTCACTTCAGCAGACAAGAGTTTCCCATCTGAAACATAATTCAGAGTGGAAATGATTAGGTAACATTTTCAAACTGGTTTATGACTACTTCAATGTCACAGTGCCCTCGGTGTGCAAAATAACTTCTCATCTTAATTTCACCTTAAAGTTTTTAAAAGACAAGACAAATCTACTTTGGTAGAAGCTCAAAGTTCAGAGTAGATTCACTGCCGCCTTCTCTCCTTTTTTGAAGCTGTGATTAAATACAAGCCCGACGTGGTTTACGCTGTTGCCAGTACTGCGGGAGAGGATGACTGATATTTTAAAAACAGGTACATCCTCGGCAGAAGCTAAATTTCTATTAACTCATCACTGACATGCATGAACATTGTAATGGATATTTACATATCCACCATATACCTACACCTACATAGACACACGTACACATATGTACATACACATAAATGCACACGAGCACATATGTGTGTGTTAACTACTTCCATGTACCTAAAAATTCCAAAGTTATTCTGTTTGAAGCTTCTGAACATGGCTACAAGGCTCTAAGGCAGTGGTTCTCAACCCATAGGTCGCGACTCCCGGGGCGATTGACCTTTTCACAGGGGTCGCATGTTAGATGTGTACATTACCATTCATAACAGTAGCAAAACTACAGTTATGAAGTAGCAACGAAATAACTTTATGGTTGCGGGGGGGGGGGGGTCACCACAACCTGAGGAACTGTATTAAAAGGTTGCAGCATCAGGAAGGTTGAGAACCACTGCTCCTAAGGGTTGAAGAGAATGTGCTAGAAAGGATGTGCAGTCTGGGCAGTGGTAAGTAAGGCTTCCACTCAACTGACAGCTCTTTCGCCAAGCGGTGACCTCAGTCATATATTCTGAAAAGACCCCTCCTCATGTTCATCTCCCACTAGGGGTAAGAAACAGCGACCTTCGCAGCCTGAAAAGGGGAAGTGTGGCTCACTGCAGCCCCCAGCCCAGGTCTCCTAT
>CABHPQ010151338.1:0-34967 GCA_902168405.1 Peromyscus aztecus
TGGGTATACGCCTGGATACTGACTAAATCTGATTGTTATCAGGAACAAGTAGAATGTTCAGCCCAAGGCAGGTGAGGCTCCAAGGGGGTGCTGGGGTTGCCGGGTGTGTTATTTGGAGAGGGGTTTGTAGGCACAGTACGCAGGGGAAGGAACTAGACTTGAATTCATCACTATAGGGGAGTATGTGTAACCCCAAACCAAATGGGGAGCACTAAACTGCCTCCTATGGTTGCCTGCCTAGAGGTCAGAGGGCAGCTCTGTGAAGTGGAGCTAGGCTGTCCATCAGTTAGTAACTGCAGGAGACATTCTCTCTCTCTCTCTCTCTCACACACACACACACACACAAGTGTCAAGTCCGTCTTGAGAACCTGAAGACATCCCTTAGTAAGACAGGCTGAAGACATTTCTATGTAAAATAAGCCACGGCTTTGTCTTTAAAATTAGAATAGAACTTTATTTGTGGAATTGAGATTTGAAAATGATTTTATAGTTTATGCAATAGATTTTGATACATTAATCTGGATATACATTTACTGTAAGAAAAAATTTAAAAACAAGGTCAAATAGCTTATCATCAAACCCAATTGTGTTTAACTTGATAATTGTAAGGAATAGCTTCGGCGCTATAAATTAAAAGCTAAAACAAATGGCATTTGAGTTTGCATTATTAATGCAATTTAGTGTGTTTCATTTGTTTGGGGGGGAAGAGAATTAGAGAAAATGAAGGCTAAGGTACTTTTCTAGAAAAGTCCAAAGCCTTCACTTTGTGAAAGGGGCTCCACACCTCCCCAGCAATAGGATGTCACTGAGACAGTCTCATGCGGACTGGCAGGAGGGGCTGTGGGGGGGGAGAGTGCGCCTGGACTCTAACACCAGGTTCTAGAGAAGTCACTGGACCATCCAGAGGGATACCAGCCTAATGAAAAGAAAGCTTGTGTTTCCTAAGCTCTGCTGTTGATGTTCTCAGAGGTGGCACTGAACAAGTGTGTACAGTCTATCTCACAAGACAGTTTTACCCTTAGTTCATACAATGGGGGACATTCCAGATAAGACACCAGCCCATATTAGTGTTGCTTTGCCACTGTAGAGAAAGTGAACTCTGATGCTAAGATCCATACATGAATACAACATATGCCAGCACGTATTTGGGATCAGCGATAGCTTTTTATCCTTCCCTACTCTAGATCGCTGTTTTTGGGTGAACACACTCACTGGGAGGAAGGGCAGCTTGGGCACCTGACTCAGACTCTGGTGGCCAGCAGGAAAGCATTCCAGAACTTACCATAGCCTCAAAAGACAAAAGGGTTGGCATGGTTATACAGTTATTCATACTTGACAGATAAAGCAACTGGTGCCCAGTAGTGCAGGTTCACACAGATGGTCAATGATAAAATCAAGACTGCACAGATGGCCGGCCATGCCTGGCTGACTTGGTAAAGACACTTGGGAAGCAAGCATGCACTGGCATGGGGGTTACTTTCCCTGACCCACATGATGGTGTGGCCTATGGAAAGTGTTTTTGCTACAGTCACTGAAATCCCTACCATGCGGTGACAGGCACTTGTCTTGTTAGAGCCAACAAGCTAAAAGCAATGGCCCCATGTACTTCTGACAGCTCCCACAGGGCATTAATCTGCATCTACAAGGTTTAGAAGACACGCTTACATTAATGTATGCAAGCACATTGAAAAGCAGACTTAAATTTTTTCACACCAATGAAAGGATGAATAAAAGGAGTCTGGGCACACATGCTCTGCAGGCAGAGTGGGACCTCGCCTCCCTCTCCTCCTGCCTTCCCAGACTGCTCACTCCTACTTTCTCAGTTTACAAAGTCATCTACGTGTCTCTAGGTCCCTTGCAGATGAAGAAGGAGCTGATTTCACTGCTGACAATTTTATCTCGGGCCCTGGCACATGGCTGGCACTGTCTACGTGTGTTGATTCATGCATGGGTTCTCTTCCTACACTTCAAGGTGGTTCTCACCACCTGTAGCATTTGCCTCAGGGGTTTTTGACTTTTAATAAAACATAATTCTCATAGTAAACAGTATTTTTTAGAAAGCATAAGAAACCTGGTAACAAATTTATACAAATTATGCATTGAACTACTCTTTGGTTATTTTAAACAAATCCTTTTATACTAATGTGATACTAAAAATATAAAAATGCAACTACAGAAATTCGCTTAATCTGTAAACATAATGAACTCCGTAAACACGTATGTACTACGTGACTGCAAGCGTGAAGTGGCTGGTAAGGGCAAGTCATACATGTAACTCGGTTCTTCACGGCATGCTTAGAAACACTGCTTTGTGGAGCTTGTTTTGTGTTTGGAGGAATTCTAAATACACTAACACATAATAACTGTAGCCCGTGACTAAGCCTTGAGGATGCACAGGCAGGAGGGAGGGAGGCTAATACTCACTACACATTGCAAATAAAAGCTTGCTCCACTAGTCTTCTGAATCGCTGGAGATTCAAGCTGCATGCTAACAAATGTGAAATACATCCGAGTGAAGAGTAATACTTTTTTTTTTTTTTTTTTTTGCAAGTGACTTAAGTGACTAAAAACATAGTGACACATCTTCCAAAGTTGTCCCAAAGATCTAGGCAATAAGGTACACTAGGCAAGTTCTACAGAATAAGTAGCGACAAGAAACACTAAGTGTGTCGCGGTTTACTCAATATTGAAGACTATCTTTGTCCAAATTTCATCTCAAAAAAGCTCGAATTTTTCCACCAGATACCCATTACAGTTTTTTCACAGTTGGAATCTCAGTAGTTACAGAAAGATGTGCCTAGCAAGATGAGAGATGGTCAGAACTGGGCACACAGGACTCAGATGTCCGGTCACGTGAACCCTAACAACAGGACAAAGAACGGGACCAATGAACACTTCAGTATGGAGGTGGCTGAAACTACGGATACACTGTTCTCTGGTCTCTCTGCGAAGAGCCAGCAACTACCTTTTAGAAGTACTCTGGAAAATGTTAAGATGCAATTTTGCTTTTACTTAAAAACTATGGTGGTTGAGACACCACAGCTTGTTCCTTCCTTATAATCTAATCGACCCCATCAAAGCCCTGAGTGTTCTCAATTGCCATCTGAAGTTTATCCGAAAGTTCTTCAAATGACTCATAGGGCGGCAGGTCCAGACGATTGAAGCTGAAAGGGTGGAGAGGATCTGGTTAGGACCGACAGTGATACAGGAAATGTCACCACGGTAACTGCAGTACCATTGCTACTTGTCAGGAATATGTTCCATCTCTGCTCAGGTCACAACAGGCAGGGAGGATTTCCTGATCCTATGCAGCCTTGTATTCACACCCCCTCTCCAGATAGGTGGGTTCCTTGACTGTGTTAGCCTCCAAGATGGGGTGCTCTAGCACTTTTTCCATCACCCATGGAATGGGGGCAATATATATGGCCAACAGTTCAGATGGGCTTCTCTGTCCTTAAATATTTGGATTTTGGGTCCAAGCAGCATGAGTTTCTGGGATTGTGTTTGTTTCTTCCTCTGTTCTAAAGCTGGCACACACCCATCCCAAGAGAGCATCCCAGGGGCTGCTCCTAGGCCAAAAGAGGGGAACTCTGCCCTGTTACTCACCAGGTATGCGCTCTTGGCAGCTTATCAGGGGTGCCCCACTGTTCAACTGTGAAGGACTGTGGTCCATTCGAGCCTATGGGAAAGATGAGTTTCTGTGGTTTAATATACTTTATCCACAAGATCCTAGACATTGCAAAAACACACTTTTCCTATAGACAGAACTTGCACACACACAAGTCTGCTGTGCTTGGATTCACTGGTGAGTTGTAAAACAAACTGCCCGCCACTTCATTTGTGAGTGTGGCGCTGCTCCGCCCACTGGGGCACACCTGCAGCTCGTCCTGACGCAGCTGCATCTCCAATTAGGATTTTCTTCACAAGTACACAAGAGGAAGTGAAGACTCTTTTGTTTCCCATCGAAAAAATTTTTCCTCTCTTTCTTATGTAACTTCACTGTAAAGCTTGAAAAATAACAGGATAAAATGAACTGAAGAATGTAGGCATATCCCAGCTCCTAAGTCTGGGGAGGGCTCTTTCTGGGGTTACTTTTGTCTGTTAGGCCATAAAAGCACTTGACTACTGAGCTGGTCTCAGTCTGGAGATGTAAAAACTTTAAATAACATTTATTACTCTTTTGTGTGTGTACCTCAGCATACATGTGCTAAGTGCGTATGTGGAGGTCAGAGGACAACTTGTGGGAGTTCTCTCCACTTGGTTGGTTCTGGGGATTGAACTAAGGTCATCTAGCTTGGAAGCCAGTGCCCTGACTGCTGGGGCATCTCAGGGGTCCTGGTTTAGTTTATCTATTGTCAAGACTGGGTCTCACCCTCAGTCCAGGCTGGGCCAGGCCTCACAACACAGCTGAGGCTGGCCACCCTGTCAACCCTCGTCGTCTCCCGATTCCCAAGTACCGGGATGTAAGTGTGAGCACACACACCAGATTCTGGAGTCTTTCTGAGCATATGCACACTTGTATACAGCAGTGGTTCTCAACCTTCCTAACATGGTGACCCTTTAATGCAGTTCCTCATGTTGTAGAGACCTCCAACCATAACATTATTTTGTTGCTACTTCATAACTGTCATTTTGCTACTGTTATGAATCATGATGTAAATATCTGATATTCAGGATTATCTGATATGCGACCCCCCAAAAGGTCAAGACTCAAAGGTTGAGAACCACTGGTATAGAGCATGTGAGCCTGTTACATGATCTACAATTGTTCTCATGACAGACATTTTAGAAACTGCCTTTCTTTTTCAGTTTGCAGTTAGCTCTCTCTAATCCTCAACACCCCAACCGCCAGATAATTAGGCTCACATCCAAATCTGTGACTTTCCATTCTCCTTACATCTCATAATCACTTCCAAATGTGTGTGCACAGCTGCCAGAAGCAGTGAGAGGATATTTAGTATTCTCAGCAGGAAGTTTTCTCCAAGGAGTAACTTTTTATATTTCATCCATCATGATGAGATTCACAGCTAGACCTTCAGTGCCGCGTCTAGAGAGAGCTCAGTTGTGAAGAGTCCATACTGTTCTTGCAGAGGACAGAAATTAGGTTCCAAGCACCCACACTGAGTGGCCCATAACCTGTAAGTAACTCCAGCTCTGAGGGATCTGGCACGCTCTTCTGGCCTCCAAGGGCACCAGGCAAGCACGTGGTGCACAGACTCACATGAAGGGAACACAGCATTACACATAAAATGAAGTGAGAAAGAGAGGGAGCTGTGCTCTTCTCTGGGGTCCGGCATCTCCCACAGGAATGAAGAGCCTACTGAGAGCCCCTACCCCACAGCTCACACCAAACCACAAAGAGAAAACAAGATTTCATGACCAAGAAAGCTTTGGAAAACCTGTTTTTTTGGTTTTTTTTGGGGGGGGTGGGGGTTCGAGACAGGGTTTCTCTGTAGCTTTGCGCCTCTCCTGGAGCTCACTTGGTAGCCCAGGCTGGCCTCGAACTCACAGAGATCCGCCTGGCTCTGCCTCCCGAGTGCTGGGATTAAAGGCGTGCACCACCAACGCCCAGCTATTTTTTTTTGTTTTTAACAAGTTCCAAAGAAATCTTTGAGTTCTTCCATATCTGTAGAGAATGTTTCAAGTCCCCTGTGGACACCTCAAGGAGTGGGTAGTATTGAGCCATATTTGCTGGTGTCATGTGTACATGCACACCTCATACGAACAAATAACCAAGTAAGCAGTTATAGTGGACGAAGAACAATGGGACAGCTCAGGGCACCAAAGGCATGCCACTGCGCTCTCCGTTCCTTTGTTTCTGAGACAGGGTTTCTCTGTGTAGCCCTGACTGTCCTGGAACTCACTCTGTAGACCAGGCTGGCCTCGAACTCACTGAGATTGGCCTGCCTCTGCCTCCTAAGTGCTGAGATTAAAGGTGTGCGCCACCATTGCCTGACTATGCCCAACATTTTAACATTAGTTCTGGGACACACTCATGTGCTTGTCAGGTGTGCACTTACCAACCAAGTTGTTTTCTAAGCATTCAACTTTAATTTTTTAAAATTAAGCAAAACACTGTGAAAATGGAGGAAGCCTGAAGACTTCTTGGTCATGAAAATGATAGTCAATGTCTGCAATTCTGAGAGATCTACACAGAATCCTTACCATAGAGTTCAGCAAAGCCGTTCATAGGAACACGGGATGTGCCTGTAACAAACTGAAGCAAGCGAATTCTTTTTTCTGAGTCCATCATTAAAACAGCCTGAAAAGCAGAAAGACTTCTGTTAGAGGAGACTCCTAGAAATGACAGAAAAATTATCCAGAAAAAAAAAAAAAAAAGCTATCTGAATTTAGAGAACTAATAATGACTAATTTTGTTCTTCTTGTTCTCAAAAACCTTATTTCCAAGACCTTATTTCTCTAGGGGCTGCAGAGATGGCTCAGTAGCTAAGAATGTTTACTGCTTTTGCAGAGAACTTGCAATCACTTCTCAGCACCCACATGCTGGCTCACAACTGTCTGTAACTGCAGTTCCAAGGGAATCTGGCGCCCTCCTCTGGCTTCTGCAGGTACTGCATACATGTGGTGCACATAAACTCATTCAAGTGTATGCGCACAATTAAAAACAAACCTTTAACAATTACATTTATTGACATTACTGAATGGCATATGTATAAGAGAATTTAGAGGAGCCACGTTGTGGGTTATTACAAGCTCTTGAAAGAATCCACATGTTGGTGGAAAGCTAATGTGTCTATTTCAGCTCACTTACCACAATTCCGAATGCTTTCCCTATTCACCTCTGAGTAATTGGGAGGGTGGAATCACACTCAAAGGCACATCATACAAAATTAAAAGTTACACCTGCTTAACTGGTGTGCTTTTCTGGGTTACCCTTGTGCTATGCACACCGAAAGTTATTCTAGAAGTGGCATAGTATAAATGAATCTACTAACAAGTAAGTTCGGGTTACCTTCCAGAACCACTGGATGACCTGGTGGTTTGGGCTGTAGCCATTTTTGTACTTTGTATGATCCTTCCAGTCGCCCACATCCACATCTCCCAGACCACACATGAGAAGCTGTAAAAAAGATACATAGTCAGAACCTCAAGCAGGAAAACTGGTACAGAGCTCTGTTGTTTTTGTTTTTCTGAGACAGGGTATCACACTGTGGCTCTGGCTGTTCTGGAACTCATTATACAGATGAGGCTGGCCTCAAACTCAACAGAGATCTGTTTGCCTGCCCCTGCCCCCGACCAATGCTGGGATTAAAGGCGTGCATCACTATGCCCAGCCAAAACTCTACTTTAACATAAAATATTTCTCTCTCTTGATCTTTTTATTCCATCTCTTTCTTTATTTACTCAGTCGTGTGTGTGGTGGCATGTGTATGCCTTGTTTTGAGTGTGAAAGGCAGAGTTGGTTTCCCTCCAGGGATCACACTCCAGCTGTCAGGCTTGGTGGTAAATGCCCTCCTTTCCCGAGCAACCTTGGTGGTTCTCCAGCTCTCTTTTTAAGGTCAGGGTCGCTTGTAGTGCCCTCAGGTTAGCTTTGAACTCATAACGTAGCTGAGGATGACACTGAGCTATTGATCTGGCTTCCACCTCTCAAGAGCTGGATAATAGGTTGCATCATCATACCTGGTTTCCTGCTGAGGATGGAGCCAGGGCCTCAAGCACACTAAGAAGCTTTCTCCTCCCTCCTCTCCATACATTCTACCACCCACCAACTGAGCTGTATACTCGCCTCCCCAGTCCCTCTCCACTCCTTGGCCACCTTCTGTCTCACGGCCCCCCAAAACTGTGGTGCTGAGGACTGAACGCAGGGCCTGGAGTTCTTAACACTGAACTACATTCCCAGTCACACACAGAAATATTTCTTACCTCCAGTTCATTTTCATCGAATATCTTGATGAGATCCTGGGGTATCAGTTCAAAAAACCCCTGCAAGGAAAGGAATGTGTCCAAAGCTGGTTAGCAGGCTCAGCTCTATGCTTGAGCACCCTGTAGCATGGGAGTAGTCTGCCTTCTACAGAGGCCACTGTACACTCGTGAGCTCTTCACTGTGATCCCAGTGAGACAATGAGGCGCCCTGGTCAGCATGCTCTGTCTTTCTTTCTCAAAGTGGCTGCCTTGAAACATTCCATCAATTCTCAAGCTGCCTCCTCTCTCATCATCCTTCTTCACAGAACAGAGGACAGACTGAGGCTGAACAAAGCCGAGGCCGCACCCTGGCCGTGCCTCCTGCAGAGGGGGGCCATGTCTCTGCAGGCCTCATCACCTGCTGCTGCGCCCTCAGCTCCCTCCTCCCAACCATCCTTCACCCACCACAGTCTGTCCAAGCCAGACCTGCCTTAAAAACACCTCGCTCTTCTTCCTTTCACAGCCAGATACATACAGTAGGTAAAGCCAAATCCAACTGTTCACACCCCAACTGTACCTCCACTACCTGCCACCTGCACTGACCTTGGAAGAGCCAAGGTCATCTTTGCGGCGGCCTAGTAAACACTTCCCATCTATCCTCTTTGATTTTTGTCTGCTTCTAAAGAATTACAGGGGTGTGTGTGTATGTGTGTGTGTGTGTGTGTGTGTGTAAATGTATGTGCACATTATTTTAAAAACATGACATGAGGTTGTGGGGTTTCCGTTTCTACCTAACAAGGCTAGATCCGGTGGAGCTGCCACACCCACCCAGCATTTACTTGGGGGTTCTGGTCAGCATCTCCACAGCCTTCTCAGTGTTTGCTGGTCAGAGTGACTGTATTTCAACAGGTTACCTACTCCAGTAGTGCCGTGTTAATGTAAATATATGCCTCAGGGCGCTGGAGTGCCGTCTCAGTGCTTAGGAGTACACAGTGCTCGAGGGAGACCTGAGTTTGGCCCTTAGAACTATGCTGGCGTCGCACAACCGCTTGGAACTCTGGCTCCAGGGGATCCTTCACTGGCCTCCACAGGCATGCATGTGCACACAATTTTAAAAATATAAAATTAAACTAAAAACATATTGAGAGTGGCTTAAAGAGCCCGCCACATCTTATCTGTCTCAGATCCAATGAGGCCCAATACTCGGAGTTATGGGTGGGTGGGTCCTTGAAGTTACGGGAAGATAAGCAGACGATCATACTTACCTCTTTGAAAGCAGCCATTTGCTTCTGGATTCGGTTCACAAATCGCCACTGTATAACAAGGCTGAAAGGAGGAAAAACAACAACACATTTTCTCTCCCTGAACATAAACCAAGAAACATCTTTTTTTTTTTTGGTTTTTCAAGACAGGGTTTCTCTGTGTAGTTTTGGTGCCTGTCCTGGAATTCACTCTGTAGACCAGGCTGGCCTCGAACTCAGATATCCACCTGCCTCTGCCTCCCAAGTGCTGGGATTAAAGGCGTGCAGCACTACCGTCTGGCTCTCCAGGAAACACTTTTAAGACACGCTTACTCCAGTTGTAACAGACAGACTAGCTGGGACCATGGCAAAAGCTGGAGACAGACAGACAGGGAGAACTAAGGTTTGTTTTTTTCTAAGAAAATTGAGATTCTGGCCAGGAGGGAAGAGAGAACAAGTTAAGGAAAACCTTCTAAAACAAGGGGGGGAAAAGCAGCAGAGAATTGTTTCTAGGAGACACTTAGAAATAAAGGACTCACTAAATATACTCCTTTTTGTTCTTGTTGGTAACGACGATCTCCGAGCCTCCAGTTTTCAGTTCATGTTGATGTGTCTAAATTAAACATGGTATGAAAAAAAAAAAGTGTACATGAGTTACACCAGAAGCCTGGTGTATTAAATTAAATCCATTCAAAAGCTATAAGCTAAGAAAACTGAAATATTAGTTGTACTAAAATGAATACAGAGTGAGTCAATCGTTAAAGCCCAAATACTGGCTGAGAGAGAGCTTTGCCACCAGAGCTCAGAAAGTGTCTCGGGTGCGGGACAGTGCATACGCTTAGGACAACATTGCTTTTGCAAGCGATGTATTATCTGAAAGTCTACAGACCTGTCCAAAGAGTTCCTCATCTATGATAAATCTGAGGTCCAGCTCCGTCGGGTCATTCTCAAGAATCCAACGCAGTGAGCTGTAATATTCACTATCCTAGAAGGGAAATAACATTTTAATTAATTCATTTTGCAGTGCTGGGAACTGAACTCAGGACTTTGTACATCGTAGGCAAGTACATCCACAGAGCTGCATGGAAAAGCGGCACTTAAAAAGAAATCTGTACAAAGATAGCTGAATGTCCACACCCCTACACTGGTGGTGCTGGGGAGACGGCAGTCAGGCAAGTGCTGGCTTCCCAAGCTTGAGGACCTGAATTTGGATTCCCTAGCACCCATCTGAAAAGCTGGGCACAGGGCATACACCTGAAACCCCAGGCCTAGGGAGGTGGAGACAGGAGGATCCCAGGAACTCAATGGTCAGCCAGCCTGGCCAAATCAGTAAGCTCCAGGTTCAGTGAGAGACACCATCTCAAAGAATAAGATGGAGAAAAAGGGAAAGACAATGACACTGGTCTCTGTTTTCCAAAAGTGCAAACCATATGCATACACATATACACACAGTGCATGAGCATGTCCACACACACACATACACACACACACACAGTGCGTGAGCACACAGACATGCACATGCTGTAGCAAGGATCTGGTTAACTGGGGAAAAGATAAAAATGTTACTTGCACATCTTATCCACTCACACCTAAACTGAGCTAAGCTGCCCAAGTGAAAACATGCCAGATGGTAACCTGGTGCCCAGTTCTCTGTGTGAAGGCAGTGGTTGTAGAGATTTTTTTTTTTTTTTTGGTTTTTCGAGACAGGGTTTCTCTGTGTAGCTTTGCGCCTTTCCTGGGACTCACTTGGTAGTCAAGGCTGGCCTCGAACTCACAGAGATCCGCCTGGCTCTGCCTCCTGAGTGCTGGGATTAAAGGCGTGCGCCACCACCGCCCGGCGGTTGTAGAGATTTTAATCATAGGGTTATGTAAAACATTTTTCAAATAAATCTAACATTCCTGGATTTCCAGACATCTCCCTCCTGGGATTGTGAGGTTGTACTTGAAATGTCTGAGTTCATTGCTGGCCCACACTAAAGAAAGTTTCGAATTAAATATAAAATCTTAACCGACCCACACAATTTAACTGTGCTCTTACAGTTTCCAAAGAACATGCTGGAGCTGGGGATGTGGCTCAGCTCAGGGCGTACTTCTTAGCATGTGCAAAGCCTTGTTATCCCTAGAAAAGCATGAACCAGGTGTGGTGGCACACGCCTGTAATCTCAGCACCCAGAAGGCAGAGGCAGGAGGCTCAGAAGTCCTTCCTGGCTACACGGTGAGTGTGAGGCAGTCTATGCTCCCTGAGACCCTGTCTCAAACAACAATACAAAAACAGAACCAAGAATCAGCTGGGAACTGGGGAGATGGTTCAGTGGTTAAGAGCTCTGCCTACCCTTGCAGAGGCCTGCGGTTTAATTCTCAGCACCCACACTAAAGCTCTCAGCCATTGTTACTCCAGTTTCAGTGGAACCAGCATCCTTTTCTGGCCTCCGAGGGTACCAGGCACACACACAGTGCACAGACATACATGCAGACAAATAAATCCTTTTCAAAAATCATACTGCAGAGGTTGGGGATTTAGCTCAGTGGTAGAGTGCTTGCCTAGCAAGCAGAAGGCCCTGGGTTCGATCCTCAGCTCCAAAAAAAAAAAAAAAAAAAAAAAAAAAAAAAAAAAAAATCCTACTGCTTGTACCAATAAAGGATATCAAGAGGGAATGACAACGTACTCAGAGCTCAAGACCTGACCGTGGAACCCATATGTATCCACCATGCCCAGGGCCACCAGCAGCGGGGACGAGACTTGGTCCTTTGGCTTCTGTTTCTTTACAGAAGCCCACCACACCACCCTGCCTTCGGAGCGCCCGCTTTAAACATATGCCATTCACCACAAACAATTACAACTTAAAACCTGGTGTAAAAGATATGTAACTACTGCATGGCAGACAGAACCCAGGGGAGGTCTGACAAGATGCCTCAATGGGTAAACAACTGCCAGCAAGCTTGATAACCCAAGTTCAACTGCTGGGGCCCACATGACAGCAGCGACTCTTGTGAACTGGCCTTTGACCTCACAGGTGATCCATGGTACAAGCAATGCTCCCCATCCCCCAAATAAATAAATGTAATAAAAATAAATACATACAGATTTTAAAATTTAGCAGCCAGTCGGCCACAGCTCAGTAGGTGAACCTGATGAGCAGAGTTCAATCCCTGGAATCCACATGATGGAGATCACTGACTCCCTTTATATGCCCAAATGAACACATAAACAAAAGTATGTAGATGTAAAAGATAAATATAAAATAACTCAGCAGAAGGTGTAACTAATATCTGCAATGCACGAAAAATCTAAGATGTACTAATGGACAGAGGCATAGGAATAAAGTCAGGGTGTGGTGGACACAGGGATGGGACAGGAAAACTATCTCGTCAGAGAAACAGTAGGCAATGGATCTGCAACCACTCACCGCAAAGTTCTTTCCAGTGTACTGCATGCTAGAAAACGTTCACTTGTGTTGTTTGTGTGTAAATGACCGTGTATGGCGTATGTGAGTCTCATGCATGTACGCGTAGGGGGAATGGGGCACACGTGTCAAGTGTCCTGCTCTGTCACTCTCCACTTGATCCCAAAGACACAGGAACTGAGGGCTGACCCTGGAACTGAGCTCCTGGGCAGCAAATCCCAGAAATCTCCCACACTTCAGAGGTTACAGACACCCACACAGCCATGCCCAGCTTTTTATGTTGCGAGAAGATGTCGATTGGGATCCTTGAGCATGCCCAACACAGGCACCGGTCCATCCCTTCAGCCCCCATTTCCATTCTCAAACAATGAAATGTACTAATTTCTGTTCTGAAAACCAGTTCTCGGACAGTATGAGTAGCTTGGTGGTGCAGTACTACCTCAGCAGGTGCAAGGCCCTGGGGTGCTGAAATCCAGCACTATAACAACCACCACCGAGCCCCAATTCTCCAAGCCTAGTAAGTGCGTAAGAGGGACCTACCACAGACTCCATGTCATGCAGCGTTATCATTTTCTGAAGCATCATCTTGTAAAAGGGGCGGATGAAAAAGCCTTGTAAAAAACAAAATAGATTTAAGATGATTATCAATTACAACAACAACAACAACAAACCCATATTAAAAAAAGTTTGCTATGTGACGCTAACCATCCAGCAGCTTGCCATGATAAACTGCCATCCCAGCCACACGACCGATGAATTTGAAGTACGAGAGGTGATCTTCGTTACACAAGCCCGAGTTTGGATTTATCTGGAGGGTGTAATTATCCCTGTAAAGACAAACCACAGTTCTTGAAATTCTTGACATTTCATAGGAAAAAAAACTTACACAGGCAAAGTGACTATAAAAATGTCCCCTCTTTTTTTATTTTCCTCTACTAAAAACAAATGCACTGATAATGGTCTTTAAAAAAAAAATATCCATTTCAAGTCAAAAAGATAGAAAAAATCCCAAAGGAAAAACCTACTCATTTTTATGTTCAAAAAACAAAGAGAAAACCCTGACGCTTGGTATAACATGGCTGGACTTTGAAGACATGCGGCTGTACGACCATTTCCTCTGAATTGAATTCAAATACTCCCTCCGGGCCCGAGGGCGGGGCTCATTAGACTCAGGAAGTGGGGCTGGAGAGATAGCTCAGTGCTGAAGAGCACTTGCTGCTCTTGTAGAAGACTGGGGTTGGATTCCCAGAACCCACATGGCAGCTCACAACCATCTGTAACTCCAGGCCCAGGGAACTGATGGCCTCTTCTGGCCTGTGAAGGGACTGCATCCTCCTGGTGCACAGGCATACATGGAGGAAAACACCTAAACACATCAAATGAAATCAAGCCCTCTCCAGGGGAGAGGAATGCTGACCAACTGAGCTACCTCAAGTCATGCAGAGAGCTCCAGGGACAGGGACAGAGCCTTGGTGGGTCCTCACCCAGGTGAGGGTGAGCTTCTCTATTACCCGGTTGCCTTTGCATCATCCCTGACACCAGAAAAATCCCTCACCTGTCTTCTGAAAGTAATCCAAATCATTTCATGGTTTGCCACGTTGGGCTTTGGTAGCATCCTAACTTGGTCTGTTGTCCGCCCCCATCTCAGGTGAAGAGAGGTTTGTTCATGTTTTCCAATGAAATGTTACTTGACGTATGCTAAGTGAAATAATGCATATGCTGCATGGTTCCACCTGTCTGGTGTAACTAGAGCAGTCAGATTCATAGAGAAGAGTAGCCTGGTGGCTGCCGGGAGGTGGGGAGACAAGAGTTCAATGATGCAGAATGTACTTGAAATGCCAGCCAAGTGAGGGCTGGGGTGGCAGCTCTGTGGAAGAGGTCCTGCCAATTATGTGCAATCCACAGTGCACACAAACACATGCAAAGTTAAAACGGGAATTTTTATGTTATATACATTTTAATACAATTTAAGAAGTCATCTCTGACATACAAGTTACAGTCTCCCATGACACCAATCATGTAGCCATGCTTTCTAACGTGCAACCTAACTTTGGAGAGTGTGATTGTTCGCCCCACCTTCTACATTTAAAGTATTTATGCCAGGTGTGGTGGCATGTGGGTATAGTCTTAGCTAATCAGGAGGCTGAGGCAGGATTCTTTAAGCCCAAGAATTCAAGGCTACCCTGGGCAACACAGTGAGACTTGGTAATAAAGGAAAAACTTACGTAGCAGAATATTCAAACAGCCCATAATAAGGGTTAAACATCTCCTTTGAAATGAGGAAGAACCATTCCCGAGCAACTCCTCCATAATCAAGTCCCTTTTCGCCATCAAACTCAATCCAAAGTCGAGCCTTCAGGAAGTCAGCTTTCTTCACACCCATAATCCTCCGGTAAGAATCCTCCAGAACATTTGCGCGGCGAAGTTTCATTTCAAATTTATTTGGAATGTCATTCTGCAGAGACAGGAGAGAGACATGGTTTAGATCAGCCCAGTGTGTTTACGACACTCCACTCTGTGCCCACAGTCCTTTTCCCTTTCTTAAGTAAACCATCAGAAAAAACCCACCTGGGTGTACTGACCGTTTTATCTCCTCCCTTCCTCAAGAAACAGGGTCCACTCTTGTCACCCAGGTTAGCCATGCACTTGCTATATAGCTCAGGCTAGCCCAGAACTCAAGATCTTCTAGCATCAGCACCCCTCCACCTCCTGGACTTACAGGTGTGTGTCCCCACATTTAGCTTGGATTTATGGTCTTAACATTCTTCTACAGTGGCAGGCCACCGGCCCACTCACTACCAGCCTGTCCTTACTCCCGTCCCGGGAACTGTCCTCTCTATCTGATGGCTTCACTCATCACTCTTCCTAACAACACTATAATAAGTACTGTCCATTGTAACATGAAGAAACCTGAGACAACAGAAGCAGAAAGACCCGACTGCCCGGCCTCTGCTCTGACTGTAGGACACTTGGCTCCTTGTCTCTTCTACGTCCATGCTTCAGATACAAATGCAGGTAACTATGCCTCAGACCCCGCGGTCAACACTACAATGTGTCCGAGTGTTTTCTCCCTGAGTGCTCTGTGACAAGTGTCTAGTGGGTACTGTTAAGAGAGTGAAGTTCTCAGGCTTCTGACTCAAAGACAGACAAGTTCTTAGGAGCACACGCGACTCTGCTGGTGTACTTAGGGAAAACAGAAAGCCCCACGGGAACTAAATAAACAGCACACAGAAGCAACATAAGCAGTGTACCGGTTTCCTCTGCTGCTCAGGCAAGTTAAACAGTGGTAGAACTGGTGAAAAGAGGTTTTCAAAGAGTAATTACCAGGGGGCTGGAGCGATGGCTAAGTAGTTAAGAGCACTGTCTGCTCATCCAGAGTACCTGTGTTCAATTCCCAGCACCCACATGGCAGCTCACAACTGTCTGTAACTCCAAGATCTGACACCCTCACAGATATATACATAGGCAAAACACCAATGCACATAAAATAAAAATAAAAATTATTTTAAAAAAAGGAGACAGACTAATTACAAGGCAACTTAAGTGCCCCGCTCGGGGACAGGCCCCACAGTGGGGCTGAGGTGGGAAAGAGAACTAAAACTCATGTCAGATGCATTTCCTCAAGGACTGTACAGTACAGTGTGGGTAGAGGTAACTGGAAATACTGTCACCTCCAAACTTACAGGAGTTCCTAAGAACAGCTATCTGTGTGAGTGTGTAAGAACGAGCTCTTGGCCGGAGTTCCAGGCCAGACTGTTTCAAAACACCACTGATTTATGTATTTAATATCTATAAATGTGGGATATTGCATGTGCAGGCCGGAGGTCAATCAATATTCAATGTCTTCTTCAACTGTTCACCTTGTTTATTGGATTGTTTGTTCTCACTATATCCCTGGCTGGCCTGTAAATCTCTATGTACACCAGGCTGGCTTCAAACTCACAGAGATCTGCCTGTTTCTGCCTCCCAAACCTGGGATTAAAGGTGTGTGCCGCCAGGTCCAAGTTCCCATCTTTTGAAATTTTTTATTGGGGGGGGATTCTCTGTGTAGCCTTGACTGTCTTAGAAATCTCTATGTAAACCAGGCTGGCCTGGAATTCAAGAGATCTGCCTGCCACTGCCTCCTGAGTGACCAGCAAGCACATATCAACTGCACTATCTACCCATCTCCCTCATCAAATGCTTTAAAATCAGAATGCCTAAAACTAGAAGACAATTTTCAGAGTAATTTAGACACCAAAGTTCTAGAGAATTTAAAATTCCTTTTCTATTTAAAAATTCTATTGGGGAATATAATATTTACACTAAAAAAAATGTAGTATTTTATTTTGTCAAATTTTGAAAACGTCTGGTATCCAACCCACCATTTTGAATCAGTTGAAGTCACCAGCTTGGAACCCTAGAAAGTACAACCCAACATTGCCACCTAGTGGCCATGCTCCTAAACTGCAGGGAAAGACTGAAAGGACCACACATGAGGAAGACAATTAAAATGTTAGTTACACCAAAGGATGGGCAGAGGAGCTTAATTCTAAATATACTTGCAGTTTGGTAATGGAAAAAGTGCAATGAACATATCTACCAAACATAAGGAAATAAGTAACAATACTACCATTTGGACTTCTGCTCACTGTTAATTTTTAAATTATGTGGAAATGTGTTGTATTCAAAGCTATGAAGAATGGTTGTCTATTAACACTCAATGTGGGAAAGGAATCCAGAAGTCTTGAACACAATCAAACACTAGGCAAGAAGGAAATCTCCAAAGCACAAAGTCACAAAGACGAAGCCCTATGAAGGAAACACACTTAAGCAAATATCAAGATGTTTTTCTATATTACAAAGACTCCTGAAAAATAAACATGAATGTAAGTATGCTATTTAATAAGTTACCCAAAGTGTACACCTCCTAGGACTGGAGAGATGGCTCAGCAGTTAAAAGCATGCTGATGCAAAGGACCTAAGTCCGCTTATAATTCCATGTCTAGGGGGATCCGATGCCTCGGGTCTCCTCAGATAACTGCACTCACACACACATACCTCACCCACATACACAATTAAAAATTCATTCATTCATTCATTCATTCATTCATTCATTCATTTTTTTGAGACAAGGTTTCACTAAGTATACTTGGCTGTCCTGGAACTCACTATGTAGACCAGGGTGTCCTTGAACTCAGAAATCTGCCTGCCTCTGCTTCTTGGGTGCTGGGATTAAAGGCTTTGTGCCACCATGTCCAGTCTTTTGGGAGGCATCCAGGCAGTGGGACCGGGACCTGTCCTTAGTGCATGAGCTGGCTGTCTGGAACCTGGGGCCTATGCAGGGACACTTAGCTCAGCCTGGGAGGAGGGGACTGGACCTGCCTGGACTGAATCTACCAGGTTGAGCTCAATCCCCTGGGGAGTCCTTGCCCTGAAGGAGATGATTGGGGGGTGGGCTGGGGGGAGGGCCTGGGGTGGTAGGAGGAAGGACAGGGGAATCTGTGGCTGATATGTAAAATTAAATCAAATTATAAAATAAAAAAAAAAGAAAAGAGGAAAAAAACCTTTTAAAAATCATGGGGCTAGGGCTAGAGAGATGGCTCAGTGGTTAAGAGCACTGATTGCTCTTCCAGAGGACCTGGGTTCAAGTCCCAGCACCCACATGGCAGCTCACAACTGTCTATAACTCCAAGATCTGACACCCTCATACAGACATACACGAAAGGAAAACACTAATGCACATAAAATAAAAATAAACGAAAGATCATGGCTCAGTGCTTAAGAGCACTCAATGCTCTTGCAGAAGACCCAGATTCAAACCCACATGGTGGCTCGACCGTTCTTAATTCCAGTTTCAGAGACTCAGCACCCTCTTCTGGCCTCCACAGGCACCAGATCAGGTATATGCACATAGGCAAAACATTCATGCACACAATAAATCATTCTTTAAAAACTTCTTTAAAACACACACACACACCCTTTCGCTATGAGAAAGCAAGGACTTAGTCTTCAAACACAGTAGGATGCATCTGGACCGCTCCCCACAGTCTCCCATCACCGCCACCCCCCAATGGCTGAAAAGCTGATACAATGTCACTAACCTGCTTCTTCAGCTTTCTGCGGAAGAACTCGTACTTCCTTTTGTAATCCCTGGAGTAGGGCACTGCCTTTAGTTGGAAAATTTGGAAAAACAAAGTTTAGGTTGGTTTATCTGCAACAGCATTATTAGCTCCCCATGGATATCTTATGAGTATACACAAAGAAAGAATTATTTGGAAATTAATGTTTCATTTGAAGAAAAGCAAACAGAAAGGAATATTTTTTTACAAAATGTCTCTTTAAGATAAAAATGCGGCCGGGCGGTGGTGGCGCACGCCTTTAATCCCAGCACTCGGGAGGCACAGTCAGGCGGATCTCTGTGAGTTCGAGGCCAGCCTGGGCTACCAAGTGAGTAGTCCCAGGAAAGGCGCAAAGCTACACAGAGAAAACCTGTCTCGAAAACCCAAGGAAAAAAAAATTGCATTCAGCAGTCACTGTGGCTAAAATTTCTTCATACAATATTTTTTTTTTTAAATAAGAGACAGAGTCTCTCTATGTATCAATGGCTATCCTCGAATTCTCTATGTAGCCCAGGTTGGCCTCAGCCCCCAGAGATCTCCTGAGTGATGATGAGAGCAAAGGCATGTGAGATCACTGCCCACCCATACAATATTCTTAAAATGTGACATGCCAGAAGCAAAATAAATCTTTCAGGCAGAGAAAATTTAGAAACAAAAATTTCTACTTCTGAAAGGCTTTGAAAGTGCTTTTGCCATTAAAGGGATCGTTTGAAAAGTGCATTTTCCCTTGAACCCCTAGGAGTTCCTTTGTTACTCAGTATTTTAAACAAGTACACACTGAGATCCTAGACTCTAATCTAAAAAACCTCATGTTCAATTTCTTATTAATTTTGTGAATTATCAAACAAAATCTGAAGAAAAAAATGGAAAAAGAGGCTATATAAGAGTGATTTTCGCCGGGCATTGGTGGCGCACGCCTTTAATCCCAGCACTCGGGAGGCAGAGGCAGGCGGATCTCTGTGAGTTCGAGGCCAGCCTGGGCTACCAAGTGAGCTCCAGGGAAGGCGCAAAACTACACAGAGAAACCCTGACTCGGAAAAAAAAAAAAAAAAAAAGAGTGATTTTCCAGGGCTGGAGAGATGGCTCAGAGGTTAAGAGCACCGACTACTCTCCAGAGGACCTGAGTTCAATTCCCAGCACCCACATGGTGGCTCACAACCATCTGTATTGAGATTTAGCACCCTCTTCTGTATACATAATAAATAAATAAATCTTAAAAAAAAAGTGTTTTTCCTATAGTTAACCTGACTCAGGATCATGGGACAGTGTAATATTTTTACAGATATGAATAAGGTTTAGACAGTGGGCTTCTGCGATGTGACTACAAATCACTCATCCTGACTCAGGCTGGTCCTCTCGGTTCCACCCTTGACCGGGAGCACTGGGATGCAGGCGACTTACTGGTCCAGCTGTTGCCACGTCCTGCATCCGAGGGTCTTCCCACTGGGTCTTCTTTGTGTCTAAGAGGGAAAAGAAAAGAGATGTTCCTCTTCCTCATGTCTACAACCAAGTACCAGACAGAACTGCAACAGAGAAGTGACTCGGCACGTACTGTGATTTATATAGAAGACTCTTCCATCTGTGTGGGTCCTTTCTTCCCAGCCGGGCTGTAATGAAACATTTATTCCAATTATTTTAGCACCAGGCCTTAGATATATACAGGTTATTAAAAAAGAACCCCATAATTAAAAAAAAAAAACAAAACCCAAAACACTGGCACTGGCTGTATGCTTAATTTGCACATATCATTGTGAGCAGAGGACTCAATAGTTTAATAACAGTTAGATAACTCTTACATTTGAAGGTACAAATGGCTGAGTTAGTCAAGTTAACTCAGCAGCAGAACTTACAGGTAAAGGTCCGAGGTCATTGGACGGGTCGACTGGTGTCTTCGCAGGGACTTTGGATGTTGGATCGTCCTTTATTTGGTTAAGACACACACACACAAAAAAAAACACACACAAATTTTAAAATGATGATACCACTGCGATACAACTGTTTTGTAAAGTCGATGGACATTTAAAACACTCTCTCTGGAGTTGGAGAGACAGCTCAGTGTTTGGTAAAGCATTTGCCATGACAGAGAAAGGACCCGAGTTTGGATCCCTGAACCCATGTAAATGCCAGGGCGGCACCATGGTAATTACACCATTGTAACTCTAGCCTTGGATGGAGGAAAGGGGATCCCCGAGCAAGCTGGCCAGGGAGACTAGTGGTACAAGCTGCAGGCTTGAGTGACAGAGCCTGCCTCATCGAATTATGAGAAGAACAATGGAGGATGATTTCTGGTATCAACCTCAGGCCTCCACATGCATTCACATCACACTCACACACAGACACGCATGCACATATGCACATAGGCGGCAAGCATACGTATGTACACACATGCAGCACACATACATGAAAATGGAAAAATAAAGAAACTAGATATTGTATTTCTTTCTTTCTTTCTTTTTGTTTTTGAGACAGCTCTCACACAGTCCAGACTGGCATTGGAGTCCTGACCCTCTTACCTCAGCCTCACAAGTGCTAGGATTACACGCGCATACCACCTCACCTCACTCAGTCTTAATTCCATCGCTTATTTCTCCTTCTAGAAGATAACGGTGTGAGGAAATTCTGCTGGGAGGTGGATAAGATCACTTCCTGGGAGATCAGCACTGACGTCTTTCACTGAGACCCACTTTATCCCAGACAGCCCACCATCCAGTCTGCTGGAACCTGAACTACATCAAATTTTCCTCTGTATAGAAACTGGTGTAAGATGGTTCATTATACTGACCACATCCGGGCTGGTGAGATGGCTCCGCAGATAAGGGACCTGCTACCAAAGCCTGACAAGCTGAGTTCGATACCTGGGACCCTCATGGAAGGAGAGAACAGACTCATACAGGCTGCCCTCTGACCTCCACACACATGTACACATACAGGATAAATGAATAAAAGAATGCAGGGGTATAATCAAACAAACAAATGAATAAATAAATAGGATAGGCTGTGGTATCTGTTTGAGTATTGATTTCTTTTCCTTGAAAGACAGGAGGGTAGCCTTAAAAGAAAGTAACTAAGATCAATTCACATCTTAAAAAAAGAGAACAAAGTTAAATTTATTTGGGTTAGTTAATGCATAATTACTTTTATATTATTGTATTAGTCAAGTTCTTTTAGATTTGTTTAAGCTATGTTGACCTTTTAAATTAGTTACTACATCTCAAGTTACAAATTTGGAGAACTTTTTGGTTGGTGATGAGCTAAACACCAAACAACTTTAAGATTTAAACTAAAAATATCAGGACTCAACAATTAAGAGCACTGTTCCTTCGGAGGACCAGGGTTTGGCCCCCAGCACCCATGTGGTGGCTCACAACAGTCTCTAATTTGAGGGTATCTAACAACCTTTTCTGGCCTCCGTGGATGCACAGCCATTTGTATAGGCAGTCATACACATAAAATATGGAAATGAACTCTAACAACAACAACATATCTGTCCTGCCTAGTTTTACAGTCTTTCTGCTAATACTAATAAATGAGATAGAAACCTGAAAGTGCTCTGAAAATAGAAAGTCTCATACAAAGGTAAAAAATTATTACTAAAAATCTTTCTAAGTCTTTATGACCAGTGAGCTACAACCTGGTAACAGGGTAACAGGAGTTTATGAATACCTTCATAAAATCTAACATAATCTCAAAAAGAAGCATAAATTTACTTTGAACACAAATAATATTATTAAGACTCAGTTGGGCTGCGCGGTGGTGGCGCACGCCTTTAATCCCAGTACTCAGGAGGCAGAGGCAGGTGGATCTTTGTGAGTTCGAGGCCAGCCTGGTCTACACAGCAAGATCCAGGATAGGCTCCAAAGCTACACAGGGAATCCCTGTCTCTCCGGGGGAAAAAAAAAAAGGAAAAACCTGGTTGGAAAGCACTTGCCTAGCGTATACATAGCGCTGGCTTCCATTCCCAGCAGAAACACAGCCTCATGTGTGGAACTTGGGAGGTGGAGGCAGGCAGATCAAGAGTTCAAGTTCAGGTTCAGTTATACAGCAAGTTCTGGGTCAAGCTGGACTACATAAAACCCTTCTTCAAACAATAACAACAAAAAGAAACCCAGGCCCAAACTAAGACTTTTCCATGTACTTCACTGACTATGAGGAAAGCCAGACTGCACTAACACGTGACAGTTGCAGAATCAATTGCTGCTATCAACTTAAAGGAGCACGGCAGTTACCCAGGTGGTGGTCTTGGTGGTGTGGTCAATAAAGAAAGGCCTCCCACTTGGCATATGCCGGACTTCCCAGCCTTTAGGAAGGAATCTTTTGCTCCGTGTTAGATGGCGGATTCGGGGTTACGGTGGGGAGCTGTGGCTGAAGCCTGCGGAGCTCTGGCTCGATGGCAGCTGACTGGTCTCCACTGTGGCTGGCATATTAATTAAGTCAGACTGAAAAACTATAGTAAACTCACAAATAAATAATATAATTAAAATAGCTAGCTTAACCCATGAAGAGAAGGCACTCTTGTAAAGCAGTCCTAAACATTTATTTTTTATGATGTGGAGGTGGTGTGTGTGTCTGTATATGGATATGAGTGCAGGGGCCTATGGAGACGCTAGAGGTGATGGAACTGAACTTGAGTACTCTGGAAGAGCGGCAAGTGCTCTTAACTGCTGAGCTAGCCCACCAGGCCCAAATCACCAACATTCTAATCTTTTTCCCCTGAATTTTAAGTAAAGTTTTCTATCAATCTATTTTCATAGTAATTTAGTCAACTAAGTTATACTAATTTTCTCAGCTAACTAGTACCCAGTAAGATGTCTGTTAACTACTCTGGGAACATCTGCCAGCAGTAACAGCGGACAGCCTCTGTTGCAGAGCTGTGAGGAGGTACAGTGCTAGGGCAGAGAACCAGCCTTGCCCGCTAAGACTCACTGTGGGACACACCAACACACAAGCGGCTTTAGCCAAGGAGACGGGGGAGTGGGCAGAGGTACTTGCTGCCAAGCCTGAGGACCTGAGTTTGATTCCCCAGAACCCACATGGCAAGAGAGGACCAACTCCTGGAAGTTGTCCTTTGATCTACACAGACACAGACACACACCCACACAGAGCCTGTGGTGTCCAACTTCATAATAAAGTAAAAAGAAGAAATTCAGTGAAAGAAATGATAAGATGAACATCAGTCTGCTACAAGGAAGGTCACAATTATAAACTTCTTTGAAAATGTTATTTATTTTATATGTGCGTGTTTGCTTGTATGTATGGGTGTGCACCAAGTGCACACAGTGTCCACGGAGGCAGGAAGAAGGGCATCAAGTCCTCTAGAACTGATTATGAATGGTGGTGAGCCTCATGTAGGTGCTGGGCATCAAACCTGGGTCCTCTGCAAGAGCAACAAGTGCTCTAAACCACTCAACCAATTCTTCAGCTCCATAAGCATAAATTTCTTTCACAGGTATCAATCACCGAGACTACCCATTAGCAAACTATCTGAACAGGGGCCCAGGGAGATGGTTCCATGGATAAGACACTCCACGGGTGCGAAGACCAGAGTTCATATCCACAGTACACACAAAAAAGCCAAGTGGGCATGGCGGCCAGCTGATGGTCCCAGTGTCTGAGAGAGACCAGATCCCAGCCAAAACTCCAAATTCAGCACAAGAGCCTGACTCAGTAAATAAAATGGGGAATACACATGGTGTCACCTTCAGGCCTCCACACATGCATGCAGTCTTGAACTCTCTCTCTCTCTCTCTCTCATGCATACACGCAACAACACAATCACCGAAGTCCAGGCATCCACTGACTAGACTACTCTCTGTTCTCCTAGGTCCGACGGGAGTGCACAGGAGGTGCGCGGCCTGAGCTCCCCCGGGACGCTAGAAGAAGACCGACCCACGTAGAGTGCAGAGTACCTGCATGGTGGGCTTGGCCCACGTGGTTGTTTTGGTATTGTGGTCTACGTAGTAGGCCCGTCCTTTTTCATCTTGTTTTTCTTCCCAACCTGGTGGCAATCCAGATGAAGTAGGCAAAAGCTAACGGTAACAAAAAAACTCCGTGTTAACCAGGGAGAGCTCCTGATGGAAGCTCCTGGCCTTTCTTCCCTGCTAGCACTCTGAAACAACCCTTATTGTATTTTGGACTAAAATCACTCATCACAACAGAAAATGGGCAGATGATACATTTTAAATTTAGAACAATGAACCTCATTTTAAATCATGTTTTAAAATATATAAAAAACAGCAGTTCACTTGGGAAGAAAGAAAACAGACAATGAACATGATAAAACATGTGAACACTAGAAGCCATATACTTAGGGACACACACACACACACACACACACACACACACACACACACACACGCTTATGCGCACCCACGCACACGCACGCACGCGCGCGCGCACACACACACACACACAGAGATGAGATTATTACTAATGCTGGCCCACTTTGCAGATTGTAAATGGAGAATGCAACGAAGGAAACAGCTGATATCTGAACAGAAGCACACTAACCGCAGAAACCACATTTAAGTGCAGGAGGCAGAGGCAGGGCATCTCTGTGAGTCAGCCTCATCTGCCAAGTGAGTTCCAGGCCAGCCAGAACTACATAGTGAGATCTTGTCTCTGCTTACACATGCTCTGGTGGGATAGAGGAGGTCAGACAAGACAGGATGTGGATCCCAAAACAGAGTAACAGGGTAGTCCCTCTGTGGCTTCTATGATTTGTTGTCATGGTGACGAGGCCAGTGGCCCTTAATCCTTAGCACAGGATGGAAGGAATCTGTTGTGGGATAATCTTTTTACACACTGTAAAGATGTGTCTCTGTGTAAGGCACCTTTTGATTGGTTTAATAAAGAGCTGAATGGCCAATAGCTAGGCAGGATAGAATAGGTGGGACTTCCGGGGAGAGAGAGGAGTTTAGGAAGAATCCAGTCACACGGGAGATGCCAGCCAGACTCGGAACACGTTGGACATACAGAATGGGGAGAGAGAGAGATAAAAGCCATGTGGCAGAACACAGATCACTAGAAACGGGTTACAGAGGTTAATAGAAACGGTTAATTTAAGTTGCAAGAACTAGTTGAGAACAAGCCTAAACTAAAGGCCAAGCTTTCGTACTTAATAAGTCTCCATGTCATTTGCAGGCTGGCAGTCCCACAAGAAAGTCTCACTACAGGAATGGTTTTCAATAGGGAACTGTCTTCTGCAGACAGATAAGCCATTCCTGAGCTGATGATTCTGGAGCCTAGCATCCCCATGCTGTGATTCCATGAACGCACAAACCTCATTCTCCTAACTCATACACAGACGGCCACTCAAAGGTGTGAGGATTGGTGGGAAAGTGAGGAGGTACTCCCACGAGAAGCAGAATGTGCAGAGAGGAGAGAGAAAGAGAAACAGGACTTTGAGGACAGCCAGAAGGCAGCAGGCGGCAGGCAAGGAAGGAGGGCTGAAAAGGCAGAAGCCTCAGAGTTTAATTCTATTTGAAAAAACGAGAGGGGCTGGGGATAGAGCTGAGTTGCTGGTGTGCTTGTCTAGCAAGCAGAAGCTATCTGTTTGATACTAGCAGAGCACAAGTCAGGCCTGGTGGCCTCGGCCTGTAATGCTAGCTCTTAGAGGATGGAGGCAGGAGGGTCAGGAGATCCTGTCATAAACGAAACCAAAGTGACCACACAAAGCAGTGAGAACTTGGTATAATGAGGGAGTAGGAAAGAAGACAGAGGTGAGAGATCACTGTTAAATGCCAGGGGTCTCTGCTGAGTGGGACTGAGACCACCAGAGAGGAGGCGCCAGGAAAGGAAAACTCCAACCTGGCCGCTGGTACACACACTGGCCTGAGTGATGGAGGTCTCTGACTAGACGCCTCACACACAGGGCAGAGTTGGCTGCTGGGTATCATGTATGAGGTGGCAGTGGTCTAGCAGTTCCCAGCAGCACAGAGACCCAGCTGAGAAGCCAAATCCCACCCACCGTCATCAGCAGAGGGCCTGCTTTACATGAGCAACAGTTCTGAGGTTTGACTTCCAAGATTGTAACCTGTGTCTCCTCACCCCTGCTTGGCAGTCACTCACACTCAGTGTTGTGATATGCAGTAATTAAAAAATGACCGAGTCTTATCTTTCATTCTTGGCTGAGGGGACAGGAGAAAACTTACCACAGGAAGTGTAGGCTGTTCCTCAAAGATACAGGCTTGCAAGCCGCCACTTCCGCTGGACTGATTCTTGAGGGAGGAAACAGGTAAGGCTTTAGGTCTTCCCTCAGAGCAGACAAGGATGTGGGTGATGGTGATGGAGCAAAGAAAGCACGCTGAGCTCAGGGAGGCCCACAGGAGGATGTCTTCTCTCCTCCCTCTACCCACTCTGTGTGTGTACTTTCCTCCTGACCCCTCTGCTGGACCTGGATCTTCCTGTGCTAACTCATTCCTTCAGCCTCGGCAGTCTTTCTAATTAGTGCTCAATACATTCACTTTTCCTGATGGTGAGGGTGTGGCTCCTGCTCTCCCTAAATCAAATTCTCCCCATTTGTCACCTTAATTACTTCAGCAGTGACAAAAACTTCCTGCTGCTGCCAGAGGGCTAGCTCGAGTCCCCTGGTTCTCTGGCTGAAGCCTCCTACACAACTTCAGCTACCACTCGGATGTACAGCACCAAACACAGCGCTTCAACCCTGGGCCGCCTCTTCCTCATCTCCAGTCACATCCGGCCTCACAGTCCACCACTGGGCATTCCACTCCAATGACTTATTTCCCGGAAATCCTATATTCCCTCATCCCCTTTCCCTTGATATACAAGCTCTCAACACTAACTGAAATATCTTATATTTGTTATTAAATGACATCCAAACTTATAAACATACATCAGAATATCCTAAACTGTATTGTTTATGGTAACACAGATGGTAAACAATCTAAGAAGTTCATCACAACAGGAAAACGGTGGATACTTTCAAGACAACTTGTACAAGAGCCATACCAGAACCTGAAGATTGTTTCTGGTGATTTTAAAAGAAGTACATGGATATTCATGGAAACAGTCCAATCAGCAAGTGAAAACAATTCCGTAAAGGCATATGGAAGATGATCTCACGGGGATGAGGATGTGGCTCAGAAGTAGGACACATGCTCTGCAAGCACAAGGCTCAGTTTGACTCTCACACCCCAAACCAAGCAACCCACTAACACCAATCAGTAATACACATACAAACAGACCGTTTACAACTACGTAGAGGGGTTGGAGAGATAGCTCAGGAGTTAAGAGTATTTGCTCCTCTTCCAGAGGACCAGATTTTGGGAATTCAGCACCCATCAGGTGACTCACAACTACCTGTAACTCCAACTTCAAGGGATCAGATGCCCTCTTCCAGCCCCCACAGGTAAGACACTCAAGTGCACAAACCCATATACAGATACATACAGATATATACACATATTCATTAAAAATAAATTCGTAAAATTTTTTTAAAGTATATGTGTATACATGTATGTTTATGAATGTATCTAAAATGTTTAGGATACTATATCCCAAGCCATTAATAGTCACCGAGGAAACATAATTTCAAGCTAAGAAGGGAGAACCATTTATTGTTTTTAGACCTCAATATTGTCTCGGGTTTAAACACAAGATAATACTCTTAACTGGTGACACTTGTACATGGCCTGAGCATGACAAGTCTACGGCATCACACCTGGTTTTTATTTTACATGGGTTCCAAGCATCGTCCTCAGGGACTCACATCTGCATGGCAAACACTTTACTCAGTCTCTCCCCATATCTATTCTGGAAGTCAAAAAATTCTTTCCCCAGCCCCCTGACTAATTAATTAAATGAATGGGAAACAGAACAGGCAGGTGGGAGAAAGAAAGGGAAGGAGGCAGATGGGCAGGTGAACTGATGGACATTCATATAGGTAGGTACACTCAGCTGTGTAGGGAAGCTTCTTGAAGAAGGTGCTGGAAGTTGGCAACCATTGCCCACTGAGGTCCAACACTGAATGCTGGTTCCTCTAACTGCTCGACTCTAAGATATGATGTGAGCGTGGCCATGGACAAGTACGAACAGCTGGATTCCAATGACACCTGACTGATGGCAACAGGCAGCTGCAGATTTGGCCCACAGAGCGCAGCAATGACCCCTGTACTAGAATGGAGGTCGTTGCAAGCCAGGACTTTTTGTCCAATTTATTGCAGATGGACTCCCAGAGAGGGATTAGTTATGGTGCCTAGCACCTGGCCAGCCACAGGAAACTGTCACTTACTGAACAAAGCAGACAATGACCAGAGCATCCACAGAGTCAACTCTGCATTCCACTGAATCTGCATCATAATACAGATTAGAAAAGAGCAGCCAGAGTTTCTCACAGGGATGGTGCATGCTGGGATGCTTGCTCTGGACCCTGCAGACAGCCAGTGTATCCACCCCCTCTCATTTCCTCCCCAGGGCTCTCATTTACACATGTAAACTGGTGACATCTGTGATGTAATGGTGAAACCTCACAGAGAGGATGAAGAGATGGTTGTGTGGCTAAAAGCTCCTTTTGCTCTTCCAAAGGACCTGAGCTCAGTTCCAGCACCCATATGGTATTTCACAACTGGGGATGGATCAGTTACTTACTCTGTCCTCTGAGGACTTGAGGCATGTCCATGGTACACATACATGCAGTCAGAACACTCATACACATAAAAATAAATTAGAACAAAACAAAACAAAACCATTCATGTAATCAAGAGAGACAAGTATCCTCCATCACCCGCGAACTAGCCTGGCACACACAGGTAGAGTCACGGCAAACTCAGGATGCCTTCTAAATTGTGCCTGAACACAGGCACAATAAAAACCCTAGCTAAGCCACAACACAACCAACAGCTGCCCCATCGTGGCAAGTAAGTGACCACTCTTCTCTCCTCCTCACTGAGTTAGTGTCAGCTCAGGTGAGATCTGAGCTAGCCAAGCACACAGCTCTCTCCACTTCCGAACAGCGTGCAAACTGAAGTCCTGCTCCTTAAACCCTCCTCTACAATTACCAACAAGGAGCCGACATCCACTGTCCTCCCTGTCAGCCTTTCACCAACCACGTGTGTTCTCTTTGCTAAAATGTGCAAGGAACTCAGCTCTGGTTTCAGGGTTTCTGGTGGGTTTGCCTGGAGGATGGTGGGTAAGGGACCTTGTGACTACAGTGAACATTAGGATTATCCACACTCTGCTCCATACTGTTAGTGGGATAAGTGGAAAAACCACTACACTATAAAGTCCCAACATGTTGTGATTATTTGCTATTTAAGACAAAGGTTTACATAAACAGAGCTGTTGAATCATACTTATAATATGAAGTCACAAAGCCATGACAAAAGCTAAGATATCTTACTGAGCTGGTGACTGGCTGGCCAGTGGCCGGATTTCCATACACAGCGAGTCTGGTATCTAACTCCTCTGCAAGGCGAGCCTGCACATCTACGTGACCCGACGGAGGTGATTGGAAGGCCTGACCGCTATACACAGCGTTTTCATCTTCGCGTACAATTTCCCAATTCTAAAAAGAGCAGAATCCACTTGAGCCACACGTGCACTCATCCACTGCTTTACGATGTCTGGAGACAGGAACAAGATGAGGGCATACCTCAGGGGACTCGCGGTTGTCGGCACTGTCCACGTCCTCCGATATCTGCCGCCTGGTGGTAAATGCCCGCTGAGCCTGCAGCTGAATGTTTCCGTTCTCAGCATCTGTCAGGTCATCGCTAGGGCAGAAGTAAGAAGGCGTCACGCCTGCCTCACCACAGTTAGAATCATAATAAGAGAGTCTGCGTGCGCTTAGTAAATACTTTGATTAAATGGACTGGTTTTGGTCAAAAGCTCTTTTTAAAAAATTTCTTTTATATGCATTGGTGTTTTGCCTGCATGTACATCTGTATGACGGTACAGTATATCTGTATGACGGTATCAGGCACCCTGGAACTGGAGTTATAGATAGTTGTGAAATGCCATGTGGGTGCTGGGAATTGAACCCGGGGCTCTGGAAGAGCAGTCAATGCTCTTAACTGCTGAGTAATCTCTCCAGCCCAAAAGCTATTTCAATATGTTGATCATATTGTCAGCACACTGGTACCTGCTCTGGGGGACTAGCATGAACAGCTGACATTTCCTTATCACTCTGCCTCGGACAGTGTTGCAGTGACCAAAAGCAACTCAGGGAGGAAAGGGTTTATTTTATTTTACAGGTTCCAGTCATCATCAAGGGAAGTCAGGGCAGGAACTCGAGGAGGGGAGCTGCTTACTGCCTTGCTTCCCCATGGCTTGCTCAGCCTGCTTTCTCATACAACCCAGGAGCACCTGCTCTGGGGTGGCACCGCCCACAGTGGACTGGGCCCTCCCACATCATCGTCAATCCAGAAAAAGACATGTCCACAGGGGATCGGATGGAGACTAGGCCTCAGATGAGGTTCCTCTTCCCAGCTCGCTTAGCACGCCTCACACTGACCAAAGTGACCACCACAGATCACATTAGAACTCATTTACCATTATTTTCCCATCTTGGCAGGAGACTGAAACCCAAGGCAGCACTACAGTCCTATCATAACCCAATGCAGTGAATGACGGATAGAACTGCTCCTATTAACAAGGAGCAGAACTCACCACCAACACGCACACAGCAAAAGCAGGCAGTGCAGGGACCTGTCCCCAGAAAGCTTAACAGATCAGGGATCTGAGTCCAGGAACGGCACGAACCTTAGGTATTTCTGAGTTACATTATCCCAGTTACTTCTTGTTAATAGAAATAGGCTATCAAATTAGAAATTGTATTCGCATGTTCAGTAACAAAAATGTTAATTAAAACGTTTTATAAGTACTTACTGTGTATGTGTGTGTACCTGCAATGTCAGAGGCATGCATGGGGCGGTCAGAAAACAACTTGCAAGGATTGGTTCTCGAGTTCTACCTTGAGGGTCCTGAGGATCCAACTCAAGTTGTCAAGTTTAGCAGCAAGTACCGTTCGTTACTCACTGAGCCATCTGGCCCCAAAACATTAATTTGTTTGATGTCATATTAGACCAGGACAGTCAGAAAACTAGTTCTTTAAAAATATACCTACTGGGGTGGGCGCTGCCTGCCTCTGTCTCTCAAGTGCTGGGATTAAAAGCGTGCACCACTACCGCTCTTAGATGTAATTATTTTTAAGTTGAAACATTAAAAAAATTGCATATCCTGGGTCTGGAGATACAGCTCAGTGGTTAAGAGCACTGGCTTCTCTTCCTAAGGACACAGGTTCACTTCCCAGTACCACAGGGTGGCTGAACAACTGTCTATAACACGACACAAGTGGGCAAAACAGCCAAACACACAAAATAAAATAAAAATTAAGACCAAAAAGTACGCTGGACAGTTTGGGGTACTGTGTGATTGATGGGTGTACACACTGTGATGACTTCGTAACAAGCCAATCTCAGGCCTGGCACATCACCACTCCCTTCGTGGGTCACTGCTGGGGGCCGAACACTTAGCTTCTCCTCTTGCTTGTACAGACCAAGCACAGCCTCTTACTAGTCCGCAGAGCTGGGGCCAATTGTCCCCCTGCCCACAGCCATTGCTTCCCCCAGCCACTCAGCCACCAGATCATCTTACTCTGCTGTGGCTAGTAAAAACATTAATTGTGACGTTTCTTTCTAAGGAATGTTTAAAAAAATGTCTTTTCCATCTGATTTTTACACCAGCCACAGTGAAAGCCACACGCATGATTCTGCTCAGCAGGTCCACCTGTCAAAGACAAGAGGATGGCTTTGCAGAATCTCCTACTTTCCAGTTGGAATGTGCTATCTCTGTGGCGGAGAGTGTGACCACTGGTCTACTTTGGAGGGACTTGAGGACAGGACTGAAGTTCTTGGGAAATACCAGATGTGCAGTATTAGGAGGTTAATGGACTAGTACGAGAAACTAAGTGTGTGTCAAACACCCAAATACTGAGAACAGCCAGGTGAGGCCTCAGGAGAAGGAAGATAGGACAGTGTTTGACACGGAAGAGTCTGGAAGCATGGGCAGTGTCTGTTGGTTTGCTCATTTGTTTTGGCGCTGGGGACTGAACCTGGGGTCTTGAGCTTGCTAGCCAAGCACTTTACTAGTGAGCTAAACCTGCAACCCCAGACGTACAATTTGTACAAAAAAGGCACTTAAGGAGATATGAACTCGAACATATCAAAGGTCATTCTGTCCTTACTCTCCAGATGGGAAGATTTGTGTCCACTGTCCACACTGGAGAAGGGCCTTTAATACAGGACCATTATTAGTGGTTCCACTATGATTTAAAAAGAATTTATATTTTAAAAATGATGCACTATGGTTGTATGTCAGCAGCAGAATCCTTGCTCAGCATGAATGAGACACTTGTTCAATCTCCAGCATCACAAAAACATTGCGGAAAATACAGATTTTAGCTTTTAACAGCCCACCACAAACATTTCTATGATATGTGCCTGTACTTAGTGCACAGACACACAAGCAGGCAAGACACTCATACACATAAAAAAACCGTAGTTAAGAATGACCTTGAACTTCTGATCCTCCTGCCTCCACCTCTCAGTGTTGGGAGTACAGGTGTGCAGCACCATATTCACTGTATGAGGTTCCCGGGACAGAGCTCAGGCCTCCTGCATGGTGGCAAGTCCTCTACCAACTGAGCCACAGCTGCAGCCTCAGGTCATTTTTGTGTGTGTATAGGTGTGAGCATGGCATGGCACACATTTGGTGGTCAGAAGACAGCTTCTGAGATTTGGTCCCTCTTTCCACTATGTGGGTCATGGGGATCACAGCTGGGTTGGTGCCAAGTGCTCTTCATATACTAAGCCATCTTGTTGGCACTCAAATAATTTTAAATTATTATCAAATAATTAAAAAAAAAACAAAACCTCAGCCGAGATAAACAGTTTTTCAGTAACACTTATCTTACAGTTTAGAGACCCCTGTGTCTCTATGAACCTACTCAAGACATGGCATCAACATGCAAAGTAGCAGCAAATATATCCAGGTGGGCACATACTCAGGGCTTGGCCTTTTCCACTGTGTTCGTCGAGATTCATGGTTTACATAGTAGGTCCTCCCAAGGACATCCTGCCTCTCTTCCCATCCTGGAGGGAGGGGAGAAGGTTCTGGATGCTCCAAATGGCTAGCAGCATCTGGTTGGTCCAAAACAACCCAGTCAGGCTGAAAAACAGAATGGAAGCAATTAAGTTACACTTGATATTTTTTTTAAATTTATAAATTATAAATGAAGGAAATTAACGAAGAATTTCACATGTACAATTCCAGAAATTATGCATAAACAAAATTAGTGCATGCAAAACTCTCCAGGCCAGAATGTAACCAAGGCTTTCCTGCAAAATGATAAGCATTTAAATTTTATTTGAGAATGCTTTAAAACTTTTCAAAAGGCTTAAAATACAAAACAGAAATAAAAAGAACAAAACAACAACAAATCAACAACCCCTCTGCCCGCAAAAAATGAACCACCAACAAAAAAGCAAACCCCAAACCCTTTAAAAACCTGAAGAAGGATGGTGACATCGAAGGTACTGCGGAAATGAGAAACACAAGTACCAGTTTGACCCTGGCCACTGCCTGAGGCACAAGCAACTGAACAAGGCAGCAAAGGGGCCTCGCTGGTCAGCATCTCCCTACAGAGATGCCTTGCTTATGGTGGAAATCAACAAACACCAGAGACATGACACGAGCCGTCAACTGAGGTCCAATCCTCAGAGGCCCAACAGAGACAGGAGGGTCACTGAGAAACACGCACTACTCTGAGGTGTGTGGTGATGGGCACACCACTCTGATACTCATGTCTGCATTTTCTTTGCCCCTGGACACAGGCCAGGCATTGTGGTCAGGTCATAACAAAGTTAAATAAGGGATTAATGTACAGGGATTTGGTTCTTTAAGACTAAAAAGAGACAAAATGCATAATAATGCCCTAAGGTAGTTAAAGTAAGGAATTATGTAAAAAAGGTATTAATGACAAGCTTTTATATTAAACACCTGATAACACAGCCTGGAGACATTGCTCAGTGATTAAATACATACTATTCTTGCAGAGGGCCTGAATTTGGTTCCCAGAATCCCCATCGGGTGGCAAACAACTGCCTGTAACGCCAGTTCTGGGGACCTGAGAGCTTGGGGCTCTGCAGGGACATGCACTCACACACTCACACACACACTGAATAAGAACAATAAAAAATTAAAAAAGATCTCTTTCTGGGTGGTGGTGGCAGCACACATCTTTAATTCCAGCACTCAGGAGGCAGAGGCATGTGGATCTCTGTGAGTTTGAGACGAGCCTGATTTACAAAGAGTGTTCCAGGACAGCCAGGACTACACAGAGTACC